>QRFJ01004203.1:0-67135 GCA_006176705.1 Cocos nucifera | reverse complement strand
TTGAAAATTTAAGACATGAATAATCATTATTAACTCATAAAATGCTCCCAACCATAGGATCATCATGAGGATGATGATTGATCCGAAAGGTTGGTGTACAATCACTTCTCTTTAGTAGATGAATCTTGAGTCTATGGTGTGGAGACACTAGAGCGAGAGTATACGTACTCGTTAGAGAACGAGGGCACTGAGCGTGACCATCTCGAGTAGTCATTAGGGAGTCTACCTTCTCGTCAATGACTGACTTAATGCTGCAGTAGTGTGTCTGGTTCTTTGACCTGAGATACATCAACAGTTCACCTTGAGGTTGTTATAGTTTGACTACACCAATACTCGATCTCCTAGCTATTCGGAATCTTGAGGTGTATGTTGGCTATAGCATGTTCATTGTAGGAACTGGATAGCATCTTCCGAAGTGTATGTTGGCTATAGCATGTTCATTGTAGGAACTGGATAGCATCAAGATGGAATCTATCTACCTCGGTGGTAGAGGAGCAGCCCTATGATGATCATGAGAATCAAGTCCAGAAGTCCATGGCCATGGTAGAGTGAAATAATAGAAAGAGTTTCTATTTAGATTTTCACATTGGACTTGAATCGAATGATTACATCATATGACAGAGACTAGGGTTTGACGAGTTCACCTTAACCCTAATCTGATCGGGGCTCAAGATAGAAGAACTTAATCACACAGGTAGCTGCACCAAGAGGTTCGCATTCAGCTCTGATGGGTTGCCACCATATACTGCTAGGTGTCACTGATGGATTTTGGGAGCAATTAGAATGATTTAGATGATCGATCATTCTAGCTATTCGAATCAGAAGAGTTCTGATCCATTGAAAGAAGTTTCGATGATGTCGATGATAGAGATCATGACATATCCCATTACCATACAGAACTGAACTAACTAGATCACACAAACAAGGGTTTGAATTTGGTGATCATCAATTGAACTGATCCAGTTCAATTGATCTTAATGAGATTCAATTAGGTTCAAGGAAATCATGCTAGCACTCGATTGAACCTAACGTTCTTCTTTTACTATCATAAATAGTTATCCTAACTGAGCCAAAGGAGTTTGTGCTTGATCAGAGGCCTTCACTTTATTTGATTGGAGCTTGTCCAACTCAGAAAAGGTTGTCTTATTTTGTAAGACATTACCTGCCATTTTTTATCACCTGCCATTTCTCGTCCTTTGACTTTGGTCAAAAGTTGACCTTTGATTGGTCAAACGTTGACCATTGATACTTTGACTTCTATCAATGTGTCATGCACCTATTGGAGAGCTGGTGGGGGCCTGTCCTCCTGCTAGAACCTAGCAAGGAGGAGGGCGCATGCCACCCTTGGCGTGTGCCCATGTTGGAGGTGCCCAGGAGTTCCTATTGGACAGGGACTCCATCTCCTTTTTGGATTCCGATTAGAGTTCTCCTAAGAACCAACTTTGACTGGTCTTAGGCATCCTTTAAGAAGAAATCCAGGGGACTCTATTTCCATTAATCAGATTTAGATCTGATTTTACAAAGGGTTGTGATTGGTTGGGAAGAAGAGGAGTTGGATCACAGATAGTCTATAAATAAGACCCTTCACCCAACTCAAATTATGATTGGAAAGGAATCGAAATCCCATGCTCCAAGGCTACCTCTCCCCTCTTCCTCCATGCCAAACCCATCTTCTCCCTCTGCTCTCCATGTCTAAAAGTATTTTGGGTCCTTGGTTGGTGCAATCCAGACGAGAGAAAGGCGACTGAAACCTAGAAGGCTGTGCTGCTGCAAAGGATAACTGCTGATCTTCAAAAGAAGTTTTGAAAATTCTTCAGATTAGATCTAGATCTAATTTTTGGAGATGTGATAGAGAAGAAGAGGATCTCCATATCCTGTTCGAGTGGATACCGATAGAGGCCAGGCACTTGCGTGGCTAGATCTAGAACCTTTCGCTGCTCATAGGATCATCATCGGGTAATAGGATTATCCACTTCAAGGTAAATTAAATTTTATTTAATTTATCTAAATTAATTTAATTACTAAATAATAAGAATTAGATCTGAAATATCCCAGATTTGATATGGATCAAAGAGAAAATTTTTTGAAATATATCTCTTGATCTGATCAGATCTGAACGAACCTAGTCTGGGAAATCAGGATTTTCCTTCACTTTGTTCCAAATTTTAATGTCAACTCAACCAAACCAATGGTCAAAGCTTTTTATAAAGGACTTATCAAGTTGGTAACTATCAACTGCTCCTATCCGATGGATATGTTCTTAGATATTGTTGCTACTATGTTAAGACAACTTGGAAAAGATGTAGGAATCCTACAAATAATAATCTTCAGTGGAATTGAAGAGAGAAGGATAGAAGAAACTGTCTATCCATTTCAAATCTATTACATCTCTTTGTTTGAAGGAGGAAATCATGCTTATAACATCAGTGAAGATCAAATTAAGAATATGGAAGGATTTGATTTAGAAGATTATGTCATCACCAACTATACTGAAGTCTATTGGATAGCCAAGGAGTTTCAAGAAAAAAGATGCTGGATAGATGGAAGAATATTAGTGACTACAGACTTGCCAATAACTATTCCTGAAAGAAAAGAAGACACCTGGGATATTTTACTAAGCTCAAAAAATTATCCTGAAAAAGTAAAATATGAACTACAATATCCTAAAGGAAGCATCCAAAGAAAGCATCATGAAACAAGCTCTCCTGATTATGAATATTCAGATATTGAAGACAACAAATTCGAAGACATGCCAAAATTCACTCATCTCTTTAAAGAAGATCTCAACCAATTCGAAGACATGCCCAAATTTGCCCATCTATTTGAAGAAGATTTGACTTCTCTAGAAAGATAGATATCAATCTATCTATACAAAAAGAAAAAAAAAAGAAAAAGAAAAGAAAAGAAAAATATTTTCTTACTAACCCTCTACCAAAACTTTGGTAGAATGCTTTCTTGCAGGTACTACTCTATTACTATGGCCAAAAAAGATCATTACTACTCAACCAATAAATAATCAGTGGCCAACAAAAGCGGTCAATCGGCCTACAAAAGAACTTCAAAAATGACAAGTAACGGCCTACGGTACTTCTGAACTAACGCATAACGATCTACAGTAAGATTCTTGATAAGCATAGCTATAGGAAGATTCTCTAAAAAAAGGAACTACATGAAGAGACATCTACAGAAAGATCTAGACTTCATTCAGCTTCAAATCCATGGACTCCAAATCAAGTAAAGTCCGCATTGCCTCTTCCGCATCTATAAATAGAGGGGAAGGGCTTCAACTAGAGGAGGAGGTGGAGTGAGCGGTCGATAGCTTAAGCGACCAGAGTATAGGAATGCTCCACTGGGAGAGTTTGAGAGTCTCTTCTCTTCTCTCTCTAGCTACTTTCCAAAGCTAAGGCAGAGCTTCTGTTTCTTGCTTTCACTCTTCTCCTTCCTTCTTTTCTTCTTCCCTTCTCTTCTTCCCTTTCTTTCTTTGCTTCTCATTTTCTTTTCATCACTTCTTCTCATCTTCTTTCTTCATTATCTCCTCTTCCATCTCATCTCATATTCTCCACTTCCTCACTCTGACATCCACTATGTCCATTACCATACAGATGTCCTCCACCACATAATCTCTACATAAGCCTCCATTTCATCCTAATCTTCCACTTTTTTCATCTATAAAAACTCCCCCTTGCTTCTTCCTTGGACATCTTCAGAAGAAGGATCCGAAACCTTCTTCTCTTCTCTCTTTTCCATTCCCTCTTCATTCATCTTTCCTTCTACTATTCATCTTCTTCTTCTAAGAGAAAACTATTGCCAAAGCTCTCTTGTAAATATGTAAGTAAGTGTGCTTAGTGTATGATTAGCATGTATTAGCTTGCATTAAGCATGCTTATCTGAGTACTTTTCTTTTTTTTTATCTGCATAGTCTGTCTATCTTTGGCGTATATCTATCTTTATTACCTATCGATCATCTTAAGTAGCCATAGTTATTATCTATTTGCTTTATCTTAGGCTGTTGTCTTCACCACTTCTTTAAAGTGTCCAATTTGCACTTTCATTCCTGGGTTCTGGGCTGTATTGTATACGTACACGAGCAGTATCGTATACTTTGGAGCTCGTTTTTTAGTGTGGTGTAATTGATATTTAGCCTCGGTTGTTGGTAAGAGACATTCTGTCCACCTTATACCTTCCGAATCTGGTGTTCGTAGTTTGGTTGCCTGACATAAGCTAATACGGTGGATCTCCATATCACTCCAAATTTGAGGTTGCCTTTTCAAAGGCCCGGATCATCTGGTATCAGAGCCTTATTCTTTTTTGTACCGAGGGGAAGGGATTGGTGTTTGATTATATGGAGGTTTTCATAGCGGACTTATTCTTATAGCTTCATTTCTCATCTATTCAGTCGCTGTGCTGTAAGAACCCATTTGATTAACTCGATGGACAGGCATGTGTTTAGGATCAGTAATGAAGAAAAAATCCTATTTTTTGGATCAAATTTGTTCAAATTTGATTTGACCAAGAGAAATATTTCAAAATTTTTTTTCTTAGATCTAAATTAGATCTAATACTTTTCAAATCTAATTTGATGAATCTAATAAAATAAAATAGATTAAATTAAATTAGATTTAATTTATACCTTGTTCTTGGGTAATCTTATTATCCTATGATGATCTTGTTGATTTGCTGAGGTTCTAGATGCAGCCACGTAATTGCTTGGCATCTACCGATATCCACTTGAGCAGGATCTAGAGATCTTTTCCTTCTTAATCTTTCCTCCAAAGATCATATCTGGATCTAATCTTGAAGATCTTTAAAATAATTTTTGAAGATCCGATGTCGTCTCTTGCAGCAATGCTGCCTTCTTCCTTTCTTATCGCCTTTCTCTTGCCTGGATCGCACCAAACTTGAGCCCAAAGCCTCCTGGGCATGGAGAGGAGAGAGAGGATCAGAGATAGGCATGGAAGAGAGAGGAGAGGGCTATGTGGGGCAAGGGGAGAGCTCTCTCAAACCTTGGCGCAAATAAGGTTTATATAGATCCTGCTGTGCCATGCAGTGCCACATCATCCCAACCAATCACGTCTCTACATGCAATTAGATCTAAATTTGATTGGTGGGATGACATCACCTGATAATCTAATTAGATGAGAGCCCCTCTCAAACATCCTTAGGTGGCACCAAGACTGATCAAAGTAGAGTCTTTGATGCCATCTTGTTTGATACCATGAAGCAACCTGGAGTCCCATATAGATGGGACTCCAAGCATCATCATCCTTAGGTGCATGCCTTCCTAGGCATGTGCCCCCTTCTTTCCTCTATCTAGTAGGAGGACAAGAGATCAAATCTCTCTCTTATAGGTGCATGACATATGGGCAAACGTCTAAGTGTCAAAGGTCAACGTTTGACCAAAGTCAAAAGACAAATATTAGCAGGTGATGGAAAATGGCAGGTGTTGTCTCAAATTTATCTCATAAATTAAGACAATCCTTTTCTATCCTGGACAAGCTCCAGTCAGACCAAGTAAAGGTACTTGAGTTAGTCCAAATATATTTGGCTCAGTTGAGACAACTTTTGATGATTGTTGAAGAAGAACATTAGGCTTAATCATGTGCTAGCACGATTTTTTTGAACCTAATCGAATCTAATTCAAATCAATTGAACTGAGTTAGTCCAATTGATGATATCCAGATCCAAATCTTTATTTATGTGATCTAGTTAGATTCAATTTCATATGGTAATGAGATATATCACAATCTCTATCATCGACATCATCAAAAATACCTTCCGATGGATCAAAACTTTTCTGATTCAGACAACTAGAATGATCGATCATTCAAATCATTCTAATTGCTCCCAAAATCTACCAGTGACACCTAGCAGTATATGGTGGCAATCCATCAAAACTAAAAATGAACCTCTCGGTGTAGTTACCTGTGTGATTAAGTTCTTCTATCTTGAGCCCCGATCGGTTTAGGGTTAAGGTGAACTCGTCAAACCCTAATTTCCATCATATGAATTAATCATTTGATTCAAATCCAATGTGAAAACCTTAATAGAAACTCTTTCTATTATTTCACTCTACCATGGCCATGGGCTTATGGATTTGATTCTCATGATCATCATAGGGCTGCTCCTCATCTACCGAGGTAGATAGATTCTCTCTTGGTGCAATCCAATTCCTACAATGAACATGCTATAGCCAACATACACCTCAAGATTTTGAATGGCTAGGAGACCGAGTCATGGTATAGTCAAACTATAACACTCTCAAGGTGAACTACCAATGCTCCTCAGGTTAAAGAATCAGACACACCACTGTAGCTTCGAGCTAGTCATCGATGAGAAGGTAGACTTCCTAATGACTGCTCAAGATGGTCACACTCAGTGCCCTCGTTCTCTAACGAGTACCTCTACTCTTGCTCTGGTGTCTCTACACCATAGACTCAAGACTCATCTACTATAAAGAAGTGATTGTATACCAACCTTCCAGATCAATTACCATCCTCATGATGATCCTACGGTCAGGAAGCATTTTATGAGTTAATAATGAAAATTCATATCTTAAATTTTCAACTCTTGAAAATAAGAATTATCATTGCCATTAACTCAAGGGATGTATCACAGACACTAAATACACATTATGATAGAAAATAATTTATTTTATTATTTATAGTCAAAATTATAATTTTGCTCTTAGAAGTGTATAACAAGTGTCAGCCAATTTTGGCTTCTAGGTAACACATATCTAACAAACTCGCACTTGACCTAAAGCCAATTAGCTACAATTCTAAGTCCCATCTTCTTAAGGTGGGCTTCGATCTTCTGCTGGCCCAACGACTTTATAAGTGGGTCTACCGCATTGTCCATGGAGTTGACTCTCTTGACCTCGACGTAATGCTTTTTCGAGATAATCGTGGATGAGGTAGTATCATCGCTCGATGTGCTTGGATTTTTGGTGAGACCTTGACTCCTTAGCTAGGGCAATGGCACCATTGTTGTCACAGTATAGAGGAATGGCATCTGATGGCATTACTCCAATCTCTATGGCAAACTTCTTATACCAGAATGCCTCATTCGTAGCTTCTGACATAATGATGTACTTTGCTTCCATGGTGGAATCTACTATCATTGTCTGCTTGAAACTCTTCCAACTGACAGCACCACCATTACATACAAACAGACTTCCAGATGTCAACTTTCGATCATCTACATCGGATATAAAATCTAAGTCTGTATACCCTTGGATTGGAGTTCTTCATTACCAAAAACCAACAACATATCCCTAGTTCTTCTTAAGTACTTAAGGATACACTTCACAGAAGTCTAGTATTCTTCGTCTGGATTTGACTGATATATGCTCGTGACACTCACAGTATGGGCTATATCAGGTCATGTACATAACATGGTACACATAACTGATGGCTTATGGTTTCCGTCTGGTGCCACCGATAGTTACTGTTTAGCCTATGGTCTCCATCCGGGGCCACCTGCGATACATACAGTGAGATAGAGTTGCTTTTGTTAAAATCTAGGACATCGGGGAGGCATGGGCACTTTTTGACCAGGTCCATGACTAATATTGAAATAAACATGCGAGGAGGTACTACTTGGAATTTTAGATCCTATATTTAAGGGTCCAAATGTTTAGCCAATATCAGACTTGATGCATACCTAAATAAGTATTCATACACTTTCCTTCTGTCAGCTCTAGCCTTGGTTAAGTAGACTAAAGGTTCAAATCAAATCAATTTTAGTAAACATGGATAGAAAATTCTTTCTTCGCTTAAAGATGGTGCACCGGAACAGTTCGACCTTGATGATGGTGGATCCAAACTAGAAAAATTTTAGAATCCACGTGACAACTTGTTATGAGACAAGCATATTTTATCAGATAAGACATGGGATATCAAACATATCTCATCAATTAAGGTAGGAGATAATGAATATATCATGCCCAATAAGATGAGAAATAACAGTCCGATTCTCCTTCCTTCTCATGGCATTTTAGCCTTTGCCTATAAATAGAGGCCCATAAGGCTCCCTATTGCTGAAGCATAAGGGATCTTGCTTGTGCATTCTATCTCCTTAGGTGTGCTAGGGCACATCTTCTTGGAAAGATGAACGCCATGTCTGAAGGGTACCAAACCTCTCTTGGAGTTTTTCATTCTAAACCTCTTTAGCACTTCCTCTATGTACATCTTCTGTGAAAGTCCTAGCATCCTATTCGGTCTATCTCTATAGACCTTAATTCCTAGAATAAAGGATGCTTCTCCTAGGTCTTTCATGGAGAATTCTTTGGATAACCATATTTTAACTATGATCAACATGGAAATATCATTCCCAATAAGGAGGATATCATCCACGTACAATATGAGGAAAATAATAGCACTCCCACTGATCTTTTTGAAGATACATGGTTCCTCCTCATTCTTGATGAAATCAAATAATTTGATCACATCATTAAAATGAGTATTCCAGCTCCGAGATGCTTGCTTAAGTCCATATATGGACCTTTGCAGCTTGCATACCTTTGTGATCAGCATCACTGGATGTGAAACCTAGCGGCTATTCCATATAGATATCTTTCTCAAGATATCCATTTAAGAATGTCATTTTCACATTCCATTTGCCATATTTCATAATCGAAATAGGCTGCAATAGCAAGCAATGTGCGGATGGATTTTAGCATAGCTACTGGTGAAAAGGTATCCTGATAGTCAATGCCTTCGTGTTGACTATAACCTTTTGCCACTAATCTAGCCTTTGAATGTCTCCACATTTTCATCTGCACCAATCTTTCTCTTGATAGATCCATTTACACCCAATAGGTACTATACCTTCTGGTGGATCTACCAAGGTCCAGACTTGGTTTGAGTGCATCGAGTCAATTTCTGACTTCATTGCCTCAAGCCATTTCTCAGAGTCGATATCTGATATCGCCTCGTTGTAGGTTTTCAGGATCATCACCATGAGCACCATTACCTATGAGGAAATATTTTCTCTACTTCCTCTGAAATAAGTACCTAAGTATCTTCTCAGGGGAATGAAAAACTCTTTCCGATCTACGAGGTGGAGGAGGTAGTGTTCTTATTGGCTCAACCTGATTTGGTTCCATTTGGTCCTTAGCTCGTTGCTACTTGTGAGACTTTCTCATCAAGCTTAATCTGCTTTCCAATGCCGCTATCTTGAATAAACTATTTTTCAAGAAAGATGGCATGTCGACTCACAATCACATTGTGGATCTTCTGGAATGTAGAAATAAGTATCCTAATGACTCTTTAGGATATCCTATGAATCGAGCTCTAAAGGACCTAAACTCTAACTTGTCCGCTTGTTTCTTTTGACATGAGCCGGACAATCCCAAATTTCTGAGATGACTCAGACTTGGTTTCTTTACCATATCTCATACGGTGTGGTAGGAACGATTTTAGAAGAAAAACCTATTCAGTAAGTATATTGAAGTTAACAGACGATGTCCCCAAAGAAAATCAGGAAAGGTCTGTGAAGCTCATCATGGATCGGATACCATATCCTAATAGGGTCCGATTTCCTCCATTCTGAAATTCCTGTTGAGTTGAGGTATTCCAAGTGGAGTCCATTGAGAGATTATGCCATTTTTGCTTAAGATAGTCTAGGAAATTCTCGACTAAGGTATTCACCTCCTCGATCTGATCGAAGAACCTTAATGGAGTTTTTCAGTTTGCTTTTCTACTTCATGTCTGAATTCTTTGAACTTTTCAAAAGCTTCAGACTTATGTCTCATAAGATACACATATCCATACCTAGATAGATCATCGGTAAAGGTAATGAAGTAGACAAAAGTTGCCTCTAGCCGGCACATCAAATGGGCCACACACATCAGTATGTACTAGGGCAAGGTAGATTCGTGGCCCTTTCCTCCATGTCCTACAAAAGGGAGTTTAGTCATTTTGCCATGAAGACAAGATTCACAAATTGGATATGACTCAAAAGTCAATGGAAACTCAATAGTTCGATTTTTCTCTAATTTGTTAATCCTATCTTCTGCTATATGACCTAATCTTAGGTGCCATAGATATCTATCATTTGGACTATCCCTAGATCATTTTGTCCTTATGGCATTCATATTTTGCTTCATATTAAAAATAGATACATCAATATGTAACTGGTAAAGATCATTAATAACGAAACCACTTGCAATTTTATTTCTTTCATAAAGAATGTTACAATGGTCCTTAAGAAAACTAATTACACAACCTTCTAGTGCTAAGGCATGAAAAAGAAATCAAATTCCTGCTTGCTGCAGGTACATAATTACAATCCTTTAATACTAAGTCTAAACTAGATGGTAGTCGAAGAGGGTATGTTCCCACGGCCATAGTAAGCAACTCTTGCTCCATTTTCAATGCGTAGGATCATCTCTCCATCCCTTAGCCTCCTGCTATTCTCAAGATCCTGTATGGAAGTGCACAAATGAGCACTAGAACCAGAGTCAAGCACCCAATTAGATGCAAAAGAAATTGTAAGGTTAGACTCAATAACGAGCATACCTCTAGAAGGACCTGCCTCCTTCTTATTCTTCAGGATGGCCAAGTAAGTAGGATAGTTTCGCTTTTAGTGGTTATCAGTGTTGCAATGGAAACACTTTTCTTTATCAGCGGTCTTCTTCTTCAGCTCTGCCTTCTTTTTCTTTCCTTCTTCCATCTTTTGCTTTTTCATAGACTTCTTCTTCTTTTCAAAAAACTTTTTCTTGAAAGAAGTACGTTCCATAGCAAGCACTGTGCCTTTAGAACCTTTCATGAAAAGCTCAGCAATAACCAGCATGTTCAAAAGCTTGGCCAGAGAATTTTGAAATTTATGCATATGGTAATTCATGATGAACTGCCCATATGCATCAGTCAAGGATTGCAGAATTATATCATTCTGCAGATCCAGGTCCAACTTCACTCTGAGCTTTTCAAGCTCTTCCAAATTCTTGATCATCATTAGACAATGATCTTGGACTGACTACCCATCACGTATTTTAGCCTTAAATAGTCATTTAGTGACTTGATACTTGGCTGCACGACTCTGCTCATCAAACATCTCTTATAGGTGAGACAACATTTGGCGGGCAGTCCTGATATCTTGATGTTGGCACTAAAGCTCATCAGACATTGAGCCTAATATGTAGTATCTAACCTTGTTATCTTCATCCATTCACTTATCAAGAGATGCTCTCTATTTAGTGGATGGACGAGCTGGTAAGGTGGGGGGGTCCTGGTCCAATACATGAGTTAACTTCTCGAAATGCAAAATAATTTTGAAGTTTTGGAGCCAATCCTTGTAATTGGATCTAATCAGTCTATGTGTGTTCAGGATATGTGCTCGTGGGTTGGCAGGCAGATATTTTTCTATAGAGAGTCAAAGTTTCTAGTTAGATATTATAATTAAGACTTGACCAATTTATTTAAAAATTTTATTTTTAAATAAATTAGCTTTCACTATTTTTTTGGATCCCTACACTTCCTTTGTAGAGATGCAAAAATCTTCATGATTAATGATTTCTAGTGGGTGGTGCGATCCCACCAACTGACTCATCACCTCACCTAACAGTTATTGGTGATGGGTTAGCCAATGAGTGAACAACTCTTGTTCAATGATTCTCTAATCATGGTGCATCCAAACTTAGTCTCTAATTCATGAATCTCACTATGCCTGAAATATTGATCCACTCCTTAGTTAAGTCAGACCCACTATTTATATAGATTGGATTTCTAATTGAGTCTCTCACTATATCTAGAATATTGAGCTCAATCCATCCTCCAGCCCATAGCATCCAATGCCTAATAGATATGGTTGCATCTTTTTGGTGCAACTGAACCACTGTAACCAGTCGAGAATAATCAAACCTGAAAAAGGCCTGCACATCTACAATGGTGGAAGACCTTAGACTTAATCTTTTTGTAGGAAGATTTGATTTAGGTCTCATTAAACTAGACTTACAATAGTCAAAACAATTATGACTAACCTAGTGGCATGTGTTAGCTCGAATTATTAACCTCCTTAGATTAGGACTGGGTTGACAAATATGGCCAGGTAAGTGAGACCGGTGAAAGGGATATGCCATTAACTCAACAAGAATGAATTCAAGTCGAGTACCTCCCAATTAAAAATCAGTCAGTCATATCTACCAAACTTACCTTAGATACCAAATTATTGAGTCAAAACCAATCAGATTAGCCTATAATCCAGACTCTAACCACTAAGCCTAATTAGGTCTTAGTTTGATCGATCACTCATATGACTCGATCTTGATCCAAACTTAATCCTATTATGCTGGTCAATTTAAGCACTCTTAATCCCGTCTAACCAACTCTTGATTCGGTTTGATCAACTGCTTAGACCTAATTGAGCTACCCCAGCCCAAACCCAATTTTATGAATGTCTTAAATCTAAAAATTCTTAATTTTTATATTTAATATATTTCATAATCTTAATTCTCAATTAAGTTTAGGGTTCACAAATAAAATATGTAACTAAAATTCTAGGATTTCAGAATCTAGAGTTTTGCAAAAAATAAGTTCTTAAATTTTTGATTAAGGACGAATGCGCAGCACCCATATACGTCATAAGAACATCCCATCGAATGGGAGGAGAGGATATTTAAATCCTACTTTATTCTTATGATCAAACGGCCAAGGGGAACACCTTAATCCGAAATATGAAAACTACAAAACTAGTTAGATTTACATCATATATCTTATATATAAGAATTGATCTAACTATAAACATGTTTTGCATACATCTCATGTATCATATCATGCATTTTTTTAGATCTAAATTATTCATAATCATCTAAAAAATTAAATTTAAATTGATCATATTAAAATAAATTCTATTCTAGATAATTATGTAGAACTATTCTACAACTAGTCTAAACATGCATCATCATATCTCATATGAACCAAAAATTAAATAATTTTATTTTTCTTTTTTTAGATCTTATTATAATATTTATAACATCAAAATATAATAAATAAATATATCTAAAAATTATAACTTAATCAAATTAAATTATGATCATGCAAGACTATACATAGAATATTTCTATTCTACAACTAATCATGCATCTTGTACAACTTAGATCAAAATTATTTAATTTTTAATTTTTTTCTGATTTTAGATCAAATCATATATCATGTGATATCTAAAATTACCTAATTATTAGATCAAAAATAAATTAAAATTAGATCTAAATTATTTATGGGAACTTGGGACTGATACCAATTGAAGAAAAAATTCTATTTTTTGGATCAGGTTCGTTCAGATCTGATTTGACTGAGAGAAATATTTTAAAAAAAATTTTCTTAGATCTAAATTAGATCTAACACTTCTTAGGTTTAATTTGATAGATCTAATAAAATAAAATAAAATAAAATAAATTAGATTTAATTTATATCTTGTTCTTGGGTAATTTTATTATCCTGTGATGATCCTGCTGATTTGTTGAGGTTCTGGATGCAGCCATGCAATCGTCTGGCCTCTACCAATATCCAGTCAGGCAAGATTTGGATATGCTCTCCTTCTTAATCTTTTCTTCAAAGATTAGATCTGGATCTGATCTTGAAGATCTTCAAAATAATTTTTGAAGATCCGATGTCGTCTCTTGCAGCAGTGCTGCCTTCTTTCTTTTTTGTCACCTTTCTCTTGCTTGGATCGCACCAAACTTGAGCCCAAAGCCTCTTGGGCGTGGAGAGGAGAGAGAGGATCAGAGGTAGGCATGAAAAAGAGGGAAGAGGGATATGTGGCATGGGCAAGGGTAGAGCTCTCTCAAACCTAGGCGCAGATAGGGTTTATATAGACCCTACTGCGCCATGCAGTGCCACATTATCCCAGCCAATCATGTCTCTATGTGCAATCAGATCTAAATCTGATTGGTGGGATGACATCACCTGATCTAATTAGATGAGAGCCCCTCTCAAACATACTTAGGTGGCACCAAGACTGATCAAAGTAGAGTCTTTGACGCCATCTTGTTTGATACCATGAAGCAACCTACAGTCCCATCTATATAGGACTCCAGGCATCATCATCCTTGGGCACACGCCTTCCTAGGCATGCTTTCCCTTCTTTCCTCTTTCTAGTAAGAGGATAAGAGATCAAATCTCCCTCTTATGGGTGCATGACACATGGGCAGATGTCTCAGTGTCAAAGGTCAACATTTGACCAAAGTCAAAAGACAAGAATTTGCAGATGATGAAAAATGGTAGGTATTGTCTCAAATTTATCTTATAAATTAAGACAATCTATTTTTGACCTAGACAAGCTTCAGTCAAATCAAGTAAAGATATCTAAGTTAGTCCAAACACATTTGGCTTAGTTGAGACAACTTTTGATGATTGTTGAAGGAGAACATTAGGCTCAATCATGTGCTAGCATGATTCTCTTGAACCTAATTGAATCTAATTCAAATCAATTGAACTGGGTTAGTCTAATTGATTATATCTAGATTCAAACTCTTATTTGTGTGACTCAATTAGATTTCATTTCGTATAGTAATGAGATATATCGTGATCTCTATCATCGACATCATCGAAACACCTTCCAATGGATTAAAACTTTTTTGATTCAAACAACTAGAATGATCGATCATCCAAATCATTCTAATTGCTCTCAAAATCCACCAATGACACCTAGTAGTATATGGTGGCAATCCATCAGAACTAAAAATGAACCTCTCGATGTAGTTACCTATGTGATTAAGTTCTTCTATCTTGAGCCCTGATTGGTTTAGGGTTAAGGTGAACTCGTCAAACCCTAATTTCCATCATATGAATTAATCATTTGATTCAAATCTAATGTGAAAACCTTAATAGAAACTCTTTCTATTATTTCACTCTGCCATGGCTATGGACTTATGGATTTAATTCTCATGATCATCATAGGGTTGCTCCTCATCTACTGAGGTAGATAGATTCTTTCTTGGTGCAATCCAATTCCTATAATGAACATGCTATAGCCAACATACACCTCAGAATTCTGAATGGCTAGGACACCGAGTCATGGTGTAGTCAAACTATAACATTCTCAAGGTGAACTGCTGATGCACCTCAGATCAAAGAATCAGACACACCACTGTAGCTTCGAGCTAGTCATCGATGAGAAGGTAGACTTCCTAATGACTGCTCAAGGTGGTGATGCTCAGTGCCCTCATTCTCTAACGAGTATCTATACTCTCACTCTAGTGTCTCTATACCATAGACTCAAGACTTATCTACTATAAAAAAATAATTATACACCAACCTTTTGGATCAATCACCATCCTCATGATGATCCTACGATCAGGAGTATTTTATGAGTTAATAATGAAAGTTCATATTTTAAATTTTCAACTCTTAAAAATAAGAATTATCATTGCCATTAACTCAAGAGATGTATCACAGACACTAAATACATATTATGATAGAAAATAATCTATTTTATTATTTATAGTCAAAATTATAATTTTGTCCTTAGAAATGTATAATAAGTGTTAGCCAATTCTGGCTTCTAGGGCACACATATCTAACAAGTAAGTCATAAATTTGTGAGGGTGAGGTATGGCTGGTATTGACCAATCTCTTTTTGCTTGCATAACTTGGCCTGAGGATGGTGAGTAACCTATCTTTCTAAGGACAATGACTGCAGAAAAATCTAATTTTGTAACTATAGAGGAGCTAGAAAATAGTTTAGATAAGTATGAGATAATAACTACTCTAGATACTTATTATGATCCTTTTGATAATATAAAAATAAAAATTATAAAAAAAAGCTCATACTGTTGATAGACCTTATCTACCTGATCTTGTGATTACCGAGTTTCAGATTAATAAAGAACTACTTAAAAAAGATTTTAAATCTGAAGAATATTGTAAAAGAAAAAGGTAGTTCTTTAGTTCCCATAATAAAACTCAAAAAGACTTTATTAGAGAAATCTAGTTTAGCCAAATGAGGGCAGAAGAGAGATATATTCTCTTCTTTGACTAGTTTGATCAATACTATCCTAAGGATCTTGATAGAGCTAAGCCTGAAGTACAAACATTAAAAATTAACTTGCTTTTTCGGTCTTGGAAGATTGATGGTAGTCCTGCCAAGAAACCTGTTCTTCCTTTAAATCCAACTAAGGTTGAAGGAGAAATAGGTAGCCCTAGCCTAAAAGCCAGTCTTTCTGAAGTATCTACTGATAAAATAGAAGAAATTATTAAGGTAGATCACATAATTCAGGTTGAGATGCAAGAAAGCTTCTCTAACCTTGCCCCTTACACTATAGGAATGCTGGAGGAAGATTCTGATCACACTGATGAAATTTCTATTGAACATCTTTCAATTAAAAAGAGGCATATTTATCAAGAAGAAACTAAGAAATTTCTTCTTGAACCTATTTCTCCTACTACATATTCTCAGGAGCTAGAATTAGGAGTCAGATTTGGATCTATTATTAGGTATGTATTTCAAGAGTTAGATAAATTAGAGTCTAAGTCCATAGAGTCAATCCCGTCCATCGAGTCAATCCCGTCCTTAGAGTCAGTTCTCTTAGAAACCTTTAGAGTTAGAGTCTAATAAAATAATTTAAAAAAAAATGAAGGTAAGGTAGTGCATTCTAAGGCTAAATTAGGTCTTTTAGCCTTAAGAAGATCTGCTTATCTTTGAAAAAATCTATAAAAATTAGAAAAATTTATAAAATAAAATATTTTAAGCCTTCTAACTTATCTGAACCCTATAGAAAACTCTATATCTCTATAGATAAGGAATGCTATTCTTCAGAGAAGTCTGATAAAGTATTATCTGAAAAATCTAAAGAAAATTATAATAATTTAGTCTTAGGTAATCTTGTAGACGATGTTAGGAATAGGACTAACCAAATTTTTAAGACTAATCTAATGGTTCAGACTCCCAACTTAGAATTTCATTGTCCTAGACTTGTCCAGATAGATTTGCATTCAGAAGACATCCTTGATATTACATCTGCCATTGAATTCAATCAGAATCTTGAAGAATTTGCTAAAAATCAAGAGACATTAAATCCAAATTCTGACAAGATTTATAATGATTCTGAGGAGACAATGGAGATAGCATCATATCTTTAGAGATAATTGAGGAGTTGGTGGGATTACCATCTCACTGACTGTCAAAAAAATGAGATTCTAGGCGCTATCAAAAGGCAATCTAATAAAAGCCATTACCTAGATTATCCTTCAGATTTTATAATTATTGTAAATATCATACAAATATATAGAATTATTCTTAGGATAGATCTTAATATTTGTATAATTAGGATTTTCTCAAATCCAAATCAAGAGATTATTTGTAGACTACCTCCTTTATTCTTAGATTTGATTAGATCTAGCATAAACAATGAAGGCTTTGGTGGTATTGATCTTAATTGCAGAAATCCTCATTACATTTGGATTGTTGGATTTGAACTTTTTGATGATTATTTGAGTCAGCTGAGAATACTTAGAAGAATAAAATTTGATAATCTCTGCTATCAAAATAGACTCCTACCAAATAAATCTTATCCTAAATTCTATAAAAATCCAAAAAGAAGTGTTTTGATAAAAGAGCTAGAAAAATTTCTAAAAATAAAATAGAAATAGCTCTTTTGATGAGATATTTGAGGACTTATCCAAGAAAGAATACTAAAGAAATCAAATATTTTTTGGATCGTACAACATCTATGGAAAAAACCTTGAAAAATATCAATTGGGAAGAATCTATGGGTAGCTTGAATTGTAAAACAGACATTCCTGAAAGATATTCTTTTGATGAATCTTCCAATCTTGGTGATGCCTGTGATTCTCTAAATCTATTTAGGAAACAATCCCAAATAGAAAATAGAATAACCTTACCTAAAAAAGAGCTAAGGTTATTTGAGGAAGACTCAACTGAAGAAATAATAGATGCTAAATCCTATATTGTCCTAGAAGCGACTAGGAACTCTGAAGGAAAAGTTTCACTAAATAATATAAAGTTAGTATCTGAATTTTGTCATGAAGAGTCTCTCTTCAACCAGCTAAGAAAAGCAGTTGAAGTAAAATAATTTAATGAATTATCTCTTATAACTAGAGACTCTAAGCAAGGGAAAAAGTGGCACAAAAGAAGAAGGAAGAGTCTAAGACTAGTAAATGATCTTAAATCTTTAAATAAACTATTACAATGGATAAAATATCAAACTCCATGTAGAAAAAAGATAATAAAAGGAATTAAAGGAGCCTGATGTTATTCAAAATATTATGGAATATTAAGTTGTAATCTAATTCAACTTCTTCTACCTTATTCTCACTTCTTAATAATATATATTTATAGTGAATCATATTGGAAGAATCTATTGTTTCTCTTTAGGAAGATAATAAAAAATGGACTTATAATACCAGAGACAACTATAAAATCTTTTCAAGTAAATATTCAAGTGGAAGATAAAATTCTTCCTTTAGAAAAGGTAATGGAATTAGCTAAAAGGTTTCTAAGCAAGAATCAATTACATAAACTCCAAAGGTATCTTAACTATGCTGCAAATCTTTACAAAGATCTCATAAAAAATTACCTTCAACAAAATATTTATATGACTCTCATCTTTAAAACTAGATCACAAACCTATATAGATGATTTCAAAACCTTATCGCTTATTAATCTATCTTTTGAAACTCTTGATAGTGATCTAGTAAAAGAATATATCCCACATTCCTATATTTTTGATAAAGATGTTATTTTCAATGCTAGGCATAAATGTCTTCCCTTCTTCAATTCAAAACATTCCCTTGAAAGCTTTTCCCTAATCAAAGGGATATGGAAATCATTTGCTCCTTTCTGGAAGAAAGATTTTTGTTGGGTTCTTAATTCCCTGTAGATTATATGGTCAAAATAGAAAATACTTTCAAACAAAAAAAGAAAATGTCAAAATTACCAAGGAAAGATCAACAAAGATCTCTCCCAATTGAATCACTCTCTATGACCTTTGTGGTCTAGAAGGAAAGCCACCAATGGTTAAGTGACAAAAGTCTAACTATTGTGAAATGGCAAAAGAGGTTCTAACCTTAGAACCTCATAATATCCCTCTTTATAAGGTAATCCAACCTAATAAAGATACTACATTATCTAAAAAACTAATACTATTATCTTTTAATAGGGAATCAACTCAAAAGAATGTCCATACTCTGGAAAGAAGATTATCCAGAGCAAGTCAGAATAATGGTAAAGCCCTTCAATATTCACTCTCTACTTTTCCAGAAGAGCAGCCAAAATAGATAATCTTTAAGATCATTATAGAACTAACGAAGGCGCCATCAAAAGCCAAGACCAAAAGGCTTGACTACTGGCAAAAGGCTCAAGAAGTTTTAACCCCAAAATTACAGAGCATCATTTTAGACAAAATAATCTAGCCTAATGAAGTGAAAGAAATATTTAAAGAGCTTCGTTCATATCTCATAATTGATTGATTTTGGCCTAAACTTTTGATTCCAAACACCAATATTAATACCTCCAGGTCAATGATCAGAGCTCTTTATAAAGGATTAGTCAGGTCAGCCACCACCAACTATTCTCAACCTATGAATATTTTTCCAGAAGTGGTTTCCATTGTATTAAAACAAATCAAAAAGGATCAACTACTGATAATGATTTATAGTGGAATTGAAGAAAGAAAAGTAGGTGAAGTCGTTGATCCTTTACAAATCTAATACATTACTTCATTTACAAAAAGAGAATATGATTTCATTATTGATGAAGATCAACTCAGCATAGTTGCAAAAAATTTTGACACTAAAGATTATTTAGTTGCCAATTATGTTGAAGTCTACTAGCTAGCAGATAAGTTTCAAAGAAGAAGATGTTGGATAAATGGAAGGATATGGGTAACTACAGAATTTTCTATAGCTATCCCTAAAAATGAAGGCACCTGAAATGTTCTACTAGATTCAAAAAATTATCCAGAGAGTTAGAAATAAACTATCAAGAGTCGAGCAAGATTGGGATTCATTTTCTCACTCCAATTGGATCCCTTACTCTCTTCAACACAATATCAACCCCAAGTATTCAAACTCAAGAAGATATGAAGCTTGATGATATTTCTCAAAGACTTGGCATATTCTGAACTCAACCCTCAAGATTGAGAAATTTAAAAAAAAAGGAAAGAGAAAAAGAAAAAGAAAAATGTTTTCTTACTAATTCTCTATCAAAACTTTAGTAGAATGTTTTCTTGTAGGTACTACTTTCAAAATCTATTTGCCTCTCATAATGGTCAAGAAAGATCACTACTACTCAACAAACAAATAATCCATGGCCGACAGAAGTTATCAATAAGACCACAAAAATTTCAAAAAATGATAAGTAACGGCCTACAGTACTCCTGAAGTGACACATAACAATCTACAAAAAGATTCCCTACAGTACTCTTGAAGTGATGCATAACTATCTACAGGAAGATTTCTAATAGTACAACTACAGAAAAAGACAGCTATAGATCCAGACTTCATTCAGTTTCAAATCCATGGACTCCAAATCAAGTGAAGTCCACATTGCCCCTTCCACATCTATAAATAGAGGGGAAGGGCTTCAGCTGGAGGAGGAGGTGGAGTGAGCGGTTGATAGCCTAAGCAATCGAAGTGCAGGAAGACTCCACCTGGAGAGTTGACAGTCTCTTTTCTTCTCTCTTTTACTACTTTCCAAAGCTAAGACAGAGCTTCTCTTTCTTTTTCTTTCTTCCTTCCTCTCTTCTCCTTCTTTCTTTCTTCTCTCCTCTTCTTCCCTTTCTTTCTTTCCTTCTCATCTCCTCTTCATCTTCTCATCTCTTCCATCTCATCTCATATTCTCCACTTCTTCACTCTAACAACCACTACGTCCATTACCATACAAATATCTTTCACTACATAATTCTCCATTTCATCCTAATCTTCCACTTTTCCACCTATAAATACTCCAAACAAAACTCTCTTGCATCTTCCTTTAGCATCTTCAGAAGAAGGATTCGAAACCTTCTTCTCTTCTCTCCTTTTCATTCCTTCTTCATTCCTCTTCCCTTCTACTGTTCATCTTCTTCTTCTGAGAGAAAACTCTTGTCAAAGATCTCTTGTAAATATGTAAGTGTGCTTAGTGTGTGATTAGTATGTATTAACTTGTATCAAGTGTGCTTGGCATCTCTGGTATGTAAATAAGTTTGTTTAAGCTTATATGGTATTCCTTTAAGCTTTCTTCAGTACTAATATAAGTACTTCTATATAAATAAAGTGTGCTTTTCTTCATAATTAGTCTTTAATTACTGTTCATAGTTACTATTCATAGTTACTATTTATTATTACTATTCATAGTTACTGTTCATAGTTACTATTCAACACTGTAGCTTGGTACTGTAGCAAAAATCACTACATAGTATTGGAGCATATACAATAGTACTACTGTAGAAACTACTACCTAGTACTATAAATGGGGGTACCACTCAAGTACTACACTGGATTGTTCTGTAAAAAAATAGTCAATCCTAAAGGATAAACCAATCCTAAGACTGGTAGAGGCTGCATTGTAAACAACTATACAGTTAGGATAAATAACCCAAATACCTTCTCGTACCCTCAGTATCTTGATTGCATTGCAAACAATCATGCAATCACCAGTGTTAAGCATTAACTATTTATCAGTTAACTACTATCTAGTATGCTTTGACAGTAACTATTTATATTAACTATTGAGTAGTATGTTAGTAGTTAGTTTATTTAACTATTTATACTAACTGTTGACTTTATAACTATTAGTAGTTATTGCTTTATGTTTATTTAATTTATGCTTATGCTTGGTTTTGAGTTTATTGCAGAAAAACAAAAAATATTAGTTGATCAATTTTTAGTCTATTAGTATGTTTGGTTTTAATTTTGTTTTATATCAGAAAAACCAAAAATATTCAATTGTTAGTCTATTAGTATGTTTATTTTAAATCTAAAAAAATATAAAAATAATCTCCTTCTTTAATTAGTTTGTATGAATCTGTCTGCATAGTATTTGTCTATCTGAGTTATTAGTCTATCTGCATACTTGTCTGAGTACTTTTTCTCTTTTTATCTACATAGTCTGTATGTCGGTCATCTTAATGTTAGAATTTGATGCCTCAAATTTGATCCATAGCAAGAAGATAATCAATTTTAAGCATAGCAGTCAGGTCGGCTCTGATATGCAATCGAGCTAGCTCGAATTGAGATCTGAGCTGGTTCAAACCATAATTGAGCCAGCTCTCTCAGACAGATAGATAGTAGGAGTCTAGATGAGATGTAGTCAAGCCAGCTCGACTCCTAACAGAGCTAGCTCGAACCACAGTCGAGTCGGCTCTCTCAGGTAGACAGACAGTAGGAGTCTGGAGTCGAGCCAGCTCTCTCATGTAGACAGACAGTAGGAGTCCGGATGAGACGCAGTCGAGCCAACTTGACTCCTGATCGAGCCAACTCGATGGAGGCGAACAAAATATGATGGGATTTTTTTATTTGGACTTGGATTGTGATTAATCCAATGGGTCTACAGGAGTTGCACGTGGACCATAGAATTTAGTAGCCATGGAGGATTGTGGTCATGATCTGAAGGTCAAAAAATATTCTAAGACTCCATCAAGAACATGTTCGACTCATATTAGGAGAACGAGTTCTATCAGGACTTCTGTAAACTATGGAGAAGAGGATTCTTATTCTATTTAAAGTGTTGAGGTACTATGGAGCAGAAAAGATGGTGTGTGTGGTGTGAGAGGCATGTAGAGAGGCTCAGGTAGCCGCCAAGAGGAGCTTGACAGAGCATCGAGCATGTGCAGTCCATGAGAGAGAGAAGCAACAGGTGCATAGCATCCGATGAGAAGGCTGTGAGGGCAGAGCATCTTATAGCTTCTATGGGTCTTCTTAAAATTCTAAGAGAGCTTTTATGAGGATAGCTTTTAGTTGAGAGAGATTTGTGTATCGTGAGTTGAGAGTGGGTGTTCTCCTCTTATACCTATTTTTCTATTTTATAGTGATGCTTTGCATGTCCCATGGAGGCGAGCCTTTAGGCTATCCACATACTTGATTATTTTCTTATTTTATTTCTTTCTTCTTCATGCTACAATAATTTGGTACTAGATCCTTAACAAGCAGTATTAAAGTAGCTGATATCCCAATAGTTTGGTATTAGAGTGAGTTGATACCATAATAATTGATATCAGAGTTAGATAGTATCGAAGTGTAGATTGTAGCAGTGGATAGAGATTAAAGAATATGAAGAAGACAAGCACAATCAAGATGAAAATCAATAGGTTCGATGGAAAGAGCAATTTCTTCTTATGGCAAGCAAGGATAAAGAATATCCTCATCCAACATGGATTGATCGATGCTCTCTTGTATGACGAGATGCCAGCCACCATAGAGGTAAAGGATTGAAAGCGGATCCAGATGCAAATAGTGAGCATGATCCACTTGTACCTAGTAGATAATATGGTAATCTATGTACTTGGTGAGACTTTTTTGATGGTGCTATGGTTGAAGCTCGAGGAGCTGTACGTGGCAAAGTTACTTACCAACAAGCTATTCCTTTGGAGGTAGTTCTACCAGCTGTGGATGGACGAAGGCCAGAGCATGTGAGAGTATCTATCCAACTTTCAGAAAATCATCACAAATCTCTCCAACGTTGATGAAAAAGTTGAGGAGAAGACTAGAAAGTTGGTGTTGCTAGCATCGCTCCTCCTTCATATGAGTTCTTGATGACTGCTCTTCTAGTGAAAAAGAGCACCATCAAGATGGATGAGGTCATTGTAGCGATACTCCAAAATAAGATTTTCAAGAGAAAGAACCTAGCTTTGAGCTCAGATGATGGTAGCTCAGCTTTGATAATTTTTAGAGGAGTAGGAGGTAGTAGATAGAGTGACAAAGGATCACAAGGATGATCCAAGTCTAAGATGAGGGATCTTAGCAAGATCAAATGCTATAGGTGCAACGAGTTGGGGCATCAAGTCAAGAATTGCCCACAACTCAAGGATCGAACGAGGGCTACTGTAGCGATGGTCAGAGGATGATATCCTGAAGATATCTAATGAGGTATCTAGTTCTTTCCAATAGTGAATTTTAGATTCTGCATGCATATTTCATGTTTGTTGCAGAAAGAAGTAGTTTGACTTTCTGAAGAATAGTGATGGCACTGTTTATCTGCCGAATGGATCGAGCTGTGCGATTAGAGGCATCGAGATGGTTAGCTAGAAGACACATGATTGTGTAGTAAGAAGATTGGGGGAGGTTCGATACATACCCAATTTTAGACAAAATCAAATTTCACTGAGCAGACTGGATTTAAACGACTATAGGTGGGTAGCTGGTGATGGAATCCTGAAAGTCATGCATGGTGATAGGATGATATTGGAAGAAAAGAAGAAGATAAGAGGACATTACTATCTGGTAGGAAGCCTAGTGTGAGGTGGAGCTTCAGGAGTTAGAGGGAGTCCAATGCAAGATGGAGCTTTAGGTGGAGATGGATTGAGCATGAGATGGGAGACTTAGGAGGATGAGAGGCAACATTGCAGAGTGAAGTTTCTATTGCTGTAGAAAAATTCTTCGAGTAGATCTTTGGTCAAAGTGGACATAATCCATGACAAAGGTGGGATCGAGCAGCCTGGCTCAACTTTCATGTTTGCCCATCCATGATCAGCAAGTGTGCCTCAGGGCTTGGGGGCGAGATGGATCATAAGCTCTCAAAATCAGGTGGAGACTGAATGTCAAGTCGAGGTGGAGATTGTTAGAATTTGATGTCTCAAATTTGATCCATAGTAAGAAAAGAATTAGTTTTCAACATAGCAGTCGAGCTGGCTCGATATGCAGTCGAGCAGGCTCGGATTAAGATCGAGCCAGCTCGAACCATAGTCGAGCTAGCTCTCTTAGATAGATAGACAACAGAAGTCCGAGCGAGATGCAGTCGATCCAACTCGACCCCTGATCGAGCTAGCTCAATGGAGGCGAACAGAACATAATTGGATTTTTTTTGTTTGGACTTGGATTGTGATTAATCTAAGAGGTCTATAAGATCCAGCGGCCAGGAAAGATTGCAGTCATAATCTGAAGGTCAAAAATATTCCATGACTCCATCAAGGACATGTTCAACTCATATTAGGAGAACGAGTCCTGTTAGGTCTCTTGTGCACTACTGAGAAGAGGATTCTCATCCTATTTAAAGGGCTGAGATGCTGTGGAGCAAAAAAAGTAGAGTGTGTGATGTGAGAGGCACATAGAGAGGCTCAGACAGCCATCGAGAGGAGCTTAGCAGAGTGTCGAGTACGTGCAGTCCACAAGAGAGAGAAGCAATAGGTGCATAGCATCCGATGAGGAGGCTATGAGGGCAGAGCATCTTGTAGCTTCTATGGGACTCCTTGGAATTCTGAGAGAGCTTTTATGAGGGTAGCTTTTAGTTTAGAGAAATTTATATATGGTGAGTTGAGAGTAGGTATTTTTCTCTTGTACTTATTTTTCTCTTTCATAGTGAAGCTTTGCATACCCCATGGAGGCGAGCCTTTAGGCTGATCCATGTAATTGATTATTTTCTTGTTTAATTTCTTTCTTCTTCTTAATGCAATAATTTGGTACTAGATCCTTAACAAGTGGTATCAGAATAGCTGATATCCCAATAGTTTGGTATCATAGTGAGTTGATACCACAACACTTAAGTAGTCATAGTTATTATCTATTTGCTTTATCTCAGGCTGTTGTCTTCTTTTCTTCTTAAAAGTATCCAATTTGCACTTTCATTCCTGGGTTCCAGGCTGTATTATATACGTACACAAATAGTATCATATACTTTGGTGCTTGTCCTTTAGTGTGGCATAATTGGTATTTGGCCTTCGTTGTTGGTAAGAGACATTTTGTCCATCTTATACCTTTCGAATTTGGTGTTTCCAATTTGGTTGCCCGGCGTAAGCTGATACAATGGATCTCCATGTCACTCCAAATTTGAGGTTTCCTCTATGGGGGCCCAGATCATCTGGTATCAGAGTCTTGTTCTTTTTTATGCCGGAAGGAAGGGATTGGTGTCTAATTATATGGAGGTTTTTATAGTGGACTTGTTCCCACATCTTCATTTCGCATCTATTCATTTGGATTATACAAAAGTTTTTATAGCGGACTTGTCCCTCAGCTTCATTTCTCATCTGTTTGTCGCTATGCGGTAAGGACCCATTTGATTAAGCTAATGGACAGGCATGTGTTTAGGGTCAGTAAGTCGCAAATTTGTGAGAGTGAGGTATGGCTGGTATCTTGTGAGGGTGAGGTATGGTTGGTATTGTCCAATCTCTTTTTTTCTGCACGACTTGGCCTGAGGATGGTGAGTAACCTATCATTCTAAGGACAATGACTATAGAAAAATGGTATTCTATAACCATAGAGGAGTTAGAAAATAGTTTAGATAAATATGAGATAATAAAGACTCTAGATACTTTTTATGATCCTTCTAGTAACATAAAAATAACAATTACAAAAATAGCTCATAATGTTGATAGACTTTATCAACTATTGAGTTCAATCAAAATCTTAAGGAATTTTTTGAAAATAAAGAGATATTAAATTCAAATTCTGAGAAGATTTATAATGATTCAAAGGAGACAATGGAGATAACATCATATCTTTGGAGACAATTGAGGAGTTGGTGGGACTACCATCTCACTGACTATCAAAAGAATGAAATTTTGAATGCTATTAAAAAGGAATCTAATAGAAGCCATTACCTAGATTATCCTTTAGATTTTGTAATTATTGTAAATATCATATAAACATATAGAATTAGTCTTAGGATAGATCTTAATATTTGTATAATTAGGATTTCCTCATATCCAAATCAAGAGATTATTTGTAGACTACCTCCTTTATTCTCAGATTTGATTAGATCTAGCATAAAGAATGAAGGCCTTGGTAGTATTAATCTCAATTGTAGAGTTTCTCATTACATCTGGATTGTTGGATCTGAACTAATTGATGATTATGTGAGCCAGCAAAGAATTTTTAGAAGAATAAAATTCGATAATCTCTATTATCAAGATAGACTCTTAACAAATAAATCTTATCCTAAATTTTATAAAAAATCTAAAAAATAGTATTTTGATAAAAGAGCTAGAAAAATTTCTAAAGACAAGAGAGAAACAGCTCTTTTGAAGAGATATTCGAGGACGTATCCAAGAAAGAATACTAAAGAAATCGAATATCTTTTGATGAATTAATGCTATTCTAGAGAGGATTGAGTGACCTTAATAAACACTAATTTGAAAGAATCTTTGAGCAACTTGTCTCATTTAGATTGTAAAACAAACATTCCTGAAAGATATTCTTTTGATGAATCTTTCAATCTTGATGATGCTTGTGATTCTCTAGAAAAACTATTTAGGGAACAATCCTGAATAAAAAATAGGATAACATTACTCAAAAAAGAGCTAAGGTTATTTGAGGAAGACTCTACTGAAGAAATAGTAGAAGCTTCACTAAATAATATAAAGGGAGTATCTGAATTCTGTCATAAGGAGTCTCACTTCAACCAGCTCAGAAAAGCAGTTAAAGTAAAATACTTAAATAAATTATCCCTCATAACTAGAGACTCTAAGCAAGGAAAAAATAAGTTCAAACTTAGATTAAGAAGAAAAAAATTAAAATTAATAATCAATCATAAGGCCTTAGACGAGTTACTCGAATGGTTAAAACATCAGACCCCATGTAGACAAAAAATAGCAAAAAGGATTAGAGGGGCCCGATGTTATTCTAAATGTCTTACAGTATTGAATTGTGAAATAATTCAAGTCTTTCTATCTTATTCTCACTTTTCAATAATATATCTCTATAACAAAGAACATTGGAGTTCTCTACAATGTTTCTTTAGCAAAATAATCAAAAGTTGACTTATAATACCTGAGATAAATATAATACCACTTCAAGTAAATATTTAAATAGAAGATAAAATCCTTCTATTAGAGCTAGTTCTAGAACTAGCTAAAATACTCTTAAGAGACGAACTATTTGAATTTTGGAAGTATCTTGATAATATTGCAAATCTTTATATTAACATTACAAAAAATCTTCTCTGGCGAAACTTCTATATAACTATAATCTTTAAGTCTAAAGAATTTTATTAGAACAATGATGGGATAATCTTATCTCCAACAAGTTTATTTAATAAGATTTTAGATAGGGATCTAAGGTCAGAACAAGATTTAATTCCACATCCTTATATCTTTGATAAAAATATTATTTTCTACTTTGAGCATGAATGACCTTCCTTCTTTAGTCCTAGACTTTCCCTAGAATACTATTCTCTTATCAAAAGGTTATGGCAATCTCATGGAGTCAATCAAAAAATGGATTTTTATAAAATCTTTTATTACCTTGGTAAATTATATGGTAAAGTTAGAAAACACTTTCAAGAAAATAAAAAAATATTAAAATTGCCAAGGAAAGGTCTACAACCACTCTTTTTAACCTTTGCGGTCTAAGAATTACACTTCCCTCTTTACAAGATAAGCTCATCCTACAAAAAATAAAATTATCTAAAAAATTACCTTTATTATCTTTTAATAGAAAATCGACTCAAAAGAATATCCATATCCAGGTGAGACGACTATCCAATATCAATCATGGCAAAGGTAAGATACTAAACCAAAAAACTCTTTAAACTTCTTCCTCTACAGAAGTTCAAATTACCCTCAATGAAAAAATAATAATTAAAGAAAGGAGGTCTTGAGTCTAGAAAAAAGCTCAAGAAGTTCTTCAAGAAATTATCATTAAAAAAATTATTCAACCTAATGAAGTCAAAGAGATATTCTGAGAGCTCCATCTCTACCTCGTTATAGACTGGTGTTGGCCAAAGCTCTTTATTCCAAATTTTATTGTCAACTCAACCAAACCAATGGTAAGAGCTCTTTATAAAGGACTTATCAAGCTTGCAACTATCAACTGCTCTTATTCGATGGATATGTTCCCAAATATTGTTGCTACTATGTTAAGACAACTTGAAAAGGATGCAGGAATCCTGCAAATAATAATCTTCAGTGGAATCGAGGAGAGAAGGATAGAAGAAATTGTCTATCCTTTTCACATCTATTACATCTCTTTATTTGGAGGAAATCATGCTTATACCATTAGTGAAGATCAAATTAAGTTTATGAAAGGATTTGATTTAGAAGATTATAACATTACCAACTATACTGAAGTCTATTGGATAGCCAAGAAGTTTCAAGAAAAAAGATGCCGGACAGATGGAAGAATATGGATGACTACAGACTTGCCAATAACTATTCCTAGAAGAAAAGAAGACACCTGGGATATTTTACTAAGCTCAGAAAATTATTTTGAAAAAGTAAAATATAAACTACAATATCCTAAAGGAAGCATCCAAAGAAAGCATCATGAAGTAGACTCTCCAGATTATAAATATTCAGATACTGAAGATAACAAATTTCAAGACATACCAGAATTTGTCATCTCTTTAAAGAAGATCTCAACCAATTCGAAGACATGCCCGAATTTGCCCATCTATTTGAAGAAGATCTGACTTCTCCAGAAAGATAGATATCGATCTATCTATATAAAAAAAAGAAAAAGAAAAGAAAGTTATTTTCTTACTAATCCTCTACCAAAATTTTGGTAGAATGCTTTCTTGCAGGTACTACTCTATTACTATGGCCAAAAAAGATCATTACTACTCAACCAATAAATAATCAGTGGCCAACAAAAGCTGTCAATCGGCCTACAAAAGAACTTCAAAAATGATAAGTAACGGTCTACAATACTCCTAAAGTGATGCATAACGATCTACAGGAAGATTCCTGATAAGCACAGCTATAGAAAGATTCTCTAATAAAAGAAACTATGGGAAAAGACAACTAAAGGAAGATCCGAACTTCATTCAGCTTTAAATCCACGGACTCCAAACTAAGTGAAGTCTGCATTGCCCCTTCTTCATCTATAAATAGAGAGAAAGAGCTTCAGCTAGAGAAGAGGTGGAGTGAGTGGTCGACAGCCTAAGCGATCGAGTGCGAAAAGGCTCCACCTGAGGAGTTGAGAGTCTCTTCTCTTCTCTCTCTTGCTACTTCCCAAAGCTAAGGCAGAGCTTATCTTCTTCCTTTCTCTTCTTCCTTTCTCTTCTTTCCTTCTCTTCTTCCTTCTCTTCCTTTCTTTCCTTCTCATTCTCTCTTCAACACTTCCGCTTATCTTCTTCTTTTATCATCTCATCTCTTTTCTTTCATTTCATCTCATATTCTCCACTTCTCCAATCTGACATCCACTACTATCTTCCACCATATAATCTCTACATAACTCTCCATTCCTCACTTTTCCTTATAAATACTCCATCTGAGGGAGAACATCAGAAGAAAAAGAAACTCCCTCCTAAACTCCCTCTTGCATCTTCCTTTGGCATCTTCAGAAGAAGGATCTGAAACCTTCTTCTCTTCTCTCCTTTCCAGTCCCTCTTCATTCCTCTTTCCTTCTACTATTCATCTTCTTCCTCTAAGAGAAAACTCTTGCCAAAGCTCTCTTGTAAATATGTAAGTGTGCTTAGTGTGCGATTAGTATGTATTAGCTTATATCAAGTGTGGTTGGCATCTTTGGTATGTAAATAAGTTTGTTTAAGCTTGTATGGTATGCTTTTAAGCTTTCTTCAGCACTAATGTAAGTACTATTATGTAAATAAAGTTTGCTTTACTTTATAATTAGTTTTTAATTTATATTACTATTCATAGTTAAGATTCTTAGTTACTATTTATTGTTACTATTTATAATTACTATTCAGTACTGTAGCTCGGTACTATAGCAGAAACCACTACGTAGTATTGGAGCAGATACAATAGTACTACTTTAGAAACCACTATCCAGTACTATAAATGGGGGTATCGTAGTATGAGAAAAACCATCCAAGTACTACACGGGGTTGTTCTTTAAAAAAATAGTCAATCCTGAAGGATAAACCAACCCTGAGGTTGGTAGAGGCTACATTGTAAACAACCGTGCAGTTAGGATAAACGATCCAAATATCTTCTTATATCCTTAGTATCTCGATTGCATTGTAAACGATCATGCAATCACCAATGCTGAGCATTAACTATTTATCAGTTAACTACTATCTAGTATGCTTTGACAGTAACTATTTATATTAACTATTGAGTAGTATGTTAGTAGTTAGTTTATTTAACTACTTATATTAACTATTAGTTATTATTTTATATTTATTTAATTTATGCTAATGTTTGGTTTTAAGTTTATTTTAGAAAAAAGCAAAAAATATTAGTTAGTTAGGTGTTAGTTTGATAGTATGTTTGTTTTATATCAAAAAAAATCAAAAATATTTAGTTGTTAGTTTATTTTAAATCTAAAAAAATATAAAAATGATCTTCTTCTTTAGTTAGTTTATGTGAGTCTGTCTAGTCATTTGTATGAGTCTATCTAGTCTATTTTTTTTTACTATTTGTTTGTCCATCTTATTTGTCTATCAATCATCTTAAGTAGTCGCAGTTATTAACTGTTTGCTTTATCTCAGGCTATTGTCTTCTCCTCTTCTTTAAAGTATCCAATTTGCACTTTCATTCCTGGATTTTGGGCTATATTGTATACGTACACGGGCAATATCGTATACTTTGGAGCTCATCTTTTAGTATGACATAATTGGTATTTGGTCTTTGTTATTATAAGAGATGTTCTGTCCACCTTATACCTTTCGAAACTGGTGTTTCTAGTTCGGTTGCCCGACGTAAGTTTATAGGGTGGATCTCCATGTTGCTCCAGATTTGAGGTTGCCTCTCCGAGGGCCTAGATCATCTAAGGAATGAAAGTGCAAATTAGATACTTTTAATAAGAGGAGAAGACAACAACCTGAGATAAAACAAACAGATAATAACTACGACTACTTAAGATAATCGACAGGCAACAAAGACATACAGACTATGCAGATAAAAAAGAAAAAAAGTACTTAGACAAGCATGCAAACAGATACTAGTAACTCAGATAGATGAATACTATGTAGATAGATGACTTAATTAAATAAGAAAATCTTTTTTATATTTTTTTAAATTCAAAATAAATATACTAACAGACTAATAATTAAATATTTTTTGTTTTTCTAATATAAAACAAACTTAAAACCAAACATAGACTAAAAACTGATCAACTAATTTTTTTTTTCTACAATAAACTCAAAACCAAGCATAAGCACAAATTAAATAAACATAAAATAATAAGTACTAATAGTTATAAAGTCAACAGTTAGTATAAATAGTTAAATAAACTAACTACTAACATACTACTCAATAGTTAATATAAATAGTTACTCTCAAAGCATACTAGACAGTAGTTAATTGATAAATAGTTAATGCTCAGCACTAATGATTGCATGGTTGTTTACAATGCAATCAAGATACTGAGGGTATGAGGAGGTATTTAAATTATTTATCCTGACTGCATAGTTGTTTACAATGTAGCCTCTACCAGTCTTAGGGTTGGTTTATCCTTTAGGATTGACTATTTTTTTATAGAACAACCCCATGTAGTACTTAGGTGGTTTTCCACATACCGTGGTATCTCCGTTTATAGTACTGGATAGTGATTTCTACAGTAGTACTATTGTATCTGCTCCAATACTGTGTAGTGATTTCTGCTATAGTACCGAGTTATAATGCTAAATAGTAACTATGAACAGTAATTATGAATAGTAACAATGAATAGTAACTATGAATAATAACTATGAATAATAATTAAAGACTAATTTTGAAGAAAAGTATACTTTATTTACATAGAAGTACTTACATTAGTGCTGAAGAAAGCTTAAAAGCATACCATACAAACTTAAACAAACTTATTTACATACCAGAGATACCAAGCACACTTGATACAAGCTAATACATACTAAGCACACACTAAGCATATTTACTTATATATTTACAAGAGAGCTTTGGCAAGAGTTTTCTCTTAGAAGAAGAAGATGAATAGTAGAAGGAAAGAGGAATAAAGAGGGAATGGAAAGGAGAGAAGAGAAGAAGGTTTGGGATCCTTCTTCTGAAGATGCCAAAGGAAGATGCAAGAGGGAGTTTAGGAGGGAGTTTTTTCTTTTTTTTGTCCTCCCTCAGATGGAATATTTATTAGGAAAAAGTGAGGAGTGGAGAGTTATGTAGTGAATGATGGTAGTGGATGTTAGAGTGAAGAAGTGGAGCATATGAGATGATGAAGGAAAGAGATGAGATAATGAAGAGAAGATGGTAGGAATGAAAGGAAGGGGAGGAAGAAGAGAAGAGAAGGAAAGAAGAAAGAGAAGCTCTGCCTTAGCTTTGAAAAGTAGCAAAAGAGAGAAGATAATATTGGGAAATATGTCCTAAAGCCAATCATCCAAGTGGTAGGTGATTAGAATTAGTATATGAATTATCTAATAATAATAGTTATTTGGCTGATTCATCATAAAAGTTCTATCTTTCTTAAATAAACTCCTAAATTATGACGAAGTTCTTAGAATCATAATTAATCAATAAAGAAGAATTTATCAGATGGTTCTTAAACTGTTCACGATCAAATGATAAATTATTAATAAGAATGATAACTTATTGAGTGTAGGTTACTGTATGCCATGCGTTGGTTTATCTCATAATCAAGTGGTGTGGAGACACTAGTATGGCATCTAGGTAAGATGTAGGAGTACATCTACCCTAAACGTGATCAATGTAGCACTCTACTATCAAGAGTAGCTAGTTAAGGCCAATGGGTATAAGTGTTCCTTCGACCTGAGATCACCATGGTGACTTGCAAGCAACTCACTATACTTTGGTGCCGGACTGCTTGTATTTCTAATATAGGTTCAAAAAATTTTTGGATACAGTCAAGTACTTATGAAGTTGGTCTATGAGTCAAAATGGGATTGACCACTCCTGATTAGCTTCAGGAAGAGAATATCTCATTGTGTTTTAATTTAGCAAAACCTAGGCCTTGGTAATCCTCATAAGGTGTCATGGGATTTACAAAATTTTGAGATACAATAGAGATGACTTGTATGAGTATTTGATAGCATAATCGAAGTCATCTTCAGAATTATTGGTCATAGAGATGAATTATATGGTAACCATGGGCTAGGATTCTAAGAATATTGCTTTGCATACATTCGACCTATCCGGATGTTGAAAACCATTGCTAGATGGTAACTTTGATTGGTACAAAAATTGATTTCTATGCTACCAACTAAGGTTCAAACCTATAGGGTCACACACATTAGAGCTTATAACCTAATCAGATGGTTAATCGATGATTGAGAATCATTTCGAGGTCAAACATTCAATGTGATTGATGTTTGACCTAATGCAAGTACTTCAGGAAGATCGATTAGCAATTGGATTGCTAATTGGCTCAATTTGATTGAGCAATCAGATTAAAATCAAGTCTAATTAAATTAAATTTAATTAAAATTAATTTAGATTTAATTAAATTAAATCTAATTAATTTATTGGATAAGCCAATCGCAAGGAAGAACAAGTGCTTGTTAGACTAGGATTTGAGTGCACCTAATTCCTAATTGAGTTAAAATTTAAATTAGAATCAAATATGATTTAATCTGATTTAATTAGACTCTTAATTGGATTAAGATTTTCTATTAATTAGGTTGACACAAATTCAATTAGAATTGGGTTCAAAATGGTTTGACCTAGTTTGCATTGAAGAGTCCTAGATAGACTAGGACTCTTCCCTTCTCATTTTCCTTGCACCTAAGAAAGCCCACGCCCACCCCATATTTTTCTGAAGTTAATGTGAATACTTCTCACGTTAAGGAAGGTATTCCATGCCCTCAACATGGTTGGTTTTGGAATAATTTTTGACTTGGTCAATTTAAGAATGTTGTTAAAATTTGAATTCTATTTGATAGAGTTCTAGAATTATAAAGCACTACCTCTCTCTCTATGGAAACTAACCCACGCCCACTATTATTTTTGTGCACCTTTTCCTTTGTTTTGTACATGGGATTGCTGGTGTTCATGCCTAAGAAAAGGGAGGGGCATCCAAAAGTTGGACGCCCCATAGAATTCCTAAGATTCCTTCTAAAACTAGGTTTTGACCTAGTCAAAAAATGGCTCTTGTGGGATGCCTCCTTAGAAGAGTTTTTGGGCATCAAAATTCCAGGATATTCCATGACAAAAACTAGGAGAAAAGTGAGGAGGGGCATGGAGGTTTTAGGAAGCTCTTGGAGGAGAAAGCTTCTTTAAGACATCAAGTGTTAATGTCTTGTAGAGAAAAGGTAAGATAGAAGAACGTCTTCTCTTATAGTTTTATTTCAAGTTTTTTTTTTGTCCTTATTTATTTATAATTTTTATGTGATAAAAATATAAGAGAGAGAGGATTAGGGTGTGGGATTTATGCTCCAACATATTGGAGCATAGAGATTCTTTTTGGACATGATATGATCGTGTCCTAATGCAAGAAGAAGAAGAGAAGAAGGTCTTCTTCTAGGGTTTCCTTGAGAGCCCTTCTTCTTTAATTTTTTTATTAGATTTTTATGAGAAAATCTGAGGGTGTGAGATCTAGAAACTTAGAGAAAATTCTAGAGGGAAAGGTCTCCTCCTGTCCTAGCATAGAGATATTTTCAAGACATCAATCGTTGATATCCTGAAGGAGAAGATTTATCTTCTCTTAGGATTTATTTTTTCTTATTTTATTTTCTGATTTATGAAAGATCCAAGGGTTGGATTCCTTTCTTATTCCTCCTCATGCTCTTCATCTCTTGGAATATCTAAGAGATCTGAAGAATATGTATTTGATTGACCATCATGAGGGATCCATGAGAAGCTAGCACTTCAAGTGGATTTTCGTTCGATAAACCTCCAATCTATGTTGCAGGTTCGTGTGGATCACCTATAGAGGTTGGATGCCTATACGACTCTAAAAGCAACAATGAGATTGAACCGTGGAGTTCTCGACCCATGCTAAGGTAAGAGATCTGATCTCTTGGTAACCTAGATATGATTTAGGGTTAAATCTAAAATTATTCTAGATCTAGGTATTGATATGATCAATACCACTTATGATTAATTTAATTTTAGATTTATATTTTTATCATAACATATTATAGATCCTTGATGTAGGGTTTTGTAATTTGATTTCATGCATTTGTAGATTAAATAGTTTAATCTATGTCTTCCACTGCTCTTCATTTTTGAAAAAGTTTCAAAATCTATGCATGAAACCTTGCATATTTTTTAGCAATGGTATTAGGACAAGGTTCTATTATAACATGTTCATATATGCTTTAGAATAAATTTGAAAGTTAAAATTAATTAAAGATCATACATACTACCATAAGGTTGTCCTACTATAAGGTTTACCCCTTACAGTGAAAAGGTTGTCCTAGTATGTATTGATTCGAGAAACCTAAATCATAAATATGTTAGATGAGATCTAAGATAATTTATGATTTATTTTTATATTTTAAATCTAATATTAAATGGTTTATGATCTGATTTTGATCATTAGATGAGATCCATATGATATGGTTCATGTTTTGATCTAGATCTTCATGTTGCATATGTTGATATGTAGCTTCATTTTTTAATCTAGTTTGCATATGTATGACATATAAGTTTTGTAGAATTTAAATTACAAACTTAATTTTTACAAAACCCTAGATTCAAAACCCTAGGACATGATTGAAATATTGAAATGAAACAGATCTAAAACCATCATTTGAATTTGATTCAAAGTAAAGTATTTACAATTTAAAAATATTTGAAATAATAAAATCATAAATTAGTTCTAAGGTTCCATAAACCCATACTCATAAGCTTGAACTTAATAGAGAATTAAGTGATTGTTTAGGATCTAGGTTTGTGATTTGAAGATTCTAAGATAATTTCATAAAACATGGGTTAATGGGTAATGGGTTAGCTTTGATCAGTTCCTTTACTGGATTAAACCTAGGGTTAGATTAAATATGGACTTAGTTAAGAAATTGATCAAACCTAATTAATAGTTAATTAGGATTAGGTCATTTCTTTAAATCAATTCAATAGTTGTAGTTGATCAAAGTCCATACATCTAATAAATGGATACTGATCGTGGCTCAGTGGTCGAGCCTAAGTCTTTAGATAAATCAAATCAAAACTAATAAATTGATTGGTGTCTAAGAAAGTCTAGCATCCCAGATCGATGGTTTTTAATTGGCAGCCCACTTACCTGGCCATTTCTAATGGTGTCTAAGGCAAGCCTTGGTAGACCCTTCCATCGATCTTACTTACCTAGCCAATGTGGTTAATCAGCTTTCGATTAGGTTGCTCATTGATTCATGCTAACCTATGTCACATAGAAAATCAGTGAGACTAATTTCATTTAGTAAGATTGAACTAGGTGCCCATGGACTGAAATAATCCTAGTCCTTGTTGATGACTTGAGAAGTCAGTGGGAGGACTTGACTTTGTAAAGTCAGTAGGAGTAAATTGGTCCATATCCTTTCTATCCTTAAAATACTAATAATTCAAATCCTCTAAAATTATTAGATTCTTAAAAAGATAAAGTTATGGAGATAACTGAGTCATAGCCTTCCATTAAGGTGTTTGATAATAGGTCCATTAACTCAATAATCATTGTAGGCCCTAAGGTCCGATGCTTGTTGACTAATGGAATTATCATCCATCATATGACGACTTGGATGTGTCTCTCTAATGGTGGTTAGGTTGGCCAACCAAAGTTAGGCTTAATCATTCGTTGGTTAGATGCATCAAGTATGGTCATGTTAATAGTTGGACCTAACCGGATCCTTACAGTGGAGGCCAAAGCCTACTGATTAGGTTTCTGGGGCAAAATTAAATTACTAGAAGTTGTTTAGAGGAACAATTGATTATGAATCTATCCTTAGATGTACATGGGTTAGCCAACCAAAGTTGGGCTCATATGCAGTCTATGTGGATTCTAGTACCTACTAGGAAATTAAAGTAATTTCTTGAATTGGATGTAGAGGCTACTAGTATGAATAAAATAGTGGAAGAAACTTTAGACTAAAGTCCAAGTCTCTAGGCTTAATATAATTCATATACTTAGGTCATTGTTCTCTTTTCTCAAAATAAGGCTAAACCCTAATTACTCCTATCACTATTAGATAGTAATGACTTATGGGACCCAACTTTGATAATTAGTATCAAAAGTTGAATTTGGTTCAGCAGTATGAATGGGTTCATATTGGAGCTTCTAAGTCTAGTCAAAATAATTAGTCCAAGATTAACCAAAATCAGGCATAGTGCTTCTACTGTTAGAAGCAGGATCATAGGAAGAAGAATTATCTTGCTTCCCATGACCATTATAGGCTGAACAAGAGAAAGGAGCAAAAGTTGCTCATTAAGGATGTTATATGATAACACCTTAAAATTTCTTTGTATATAATTCTGCTACATGGGTATTAGATGCCGGTAGTCTTATGCAATTTGTTGCAAAGACTACAAGTAAGTGGGATATTTAAAAATGGTGAGAAATATCTAAATGTTGGGGATGGAAGTCTTGTTTCAATCCTTGCTTTAGAAATTATCAAGCTTATTTTCAATAGATGTTATTTTGAGTGATTGTTACTATTGTCCATCGTTTATGATAAATATGATCTCTGATAGCCTTTTGGTCAGAGATGATTATCATTTATCAATAAAGAGGATTGTTATGATATTATTATGAATAATATTACAGTAATACATGGATAATAAAAAAATGATATTTAATATTTATACAGTCTATTAAGTGTAATGTACATACCCAAGTTAGATTATGTCATGGATATCTATCTTTGGCATTATAGGCTTAGTCATCTTGACAAGAATAGGATAAATGAGTTAACTTAAGAGAGAAACCTCGACATCAATGATTGTGAATTATTAATAGTCTATGAATCTTGTTTTCTTAGGAAGATGACAAAGTCACCTTTTACTGAAAAAGGTGAAGGAGTCGATAAAGTTCTAAGTCTCATATATAGTGATGTATGTGGACTTATGAACTTAAGTGCCAAAGGAAGATATTAGTATTTCATTAAGGATGATCTATCTAGGCATGCATGTGTCTGGCCTGAATCATTTGAAATGTTCAAATGATTCAATTATGAAATAGAAAAACAAACTAGATAAGGTATTAAAACTATTTGATCAGATTGAGGAGCTGAATACTTATCCAGTAAGTTTGTGACATATCTAGCAGAGAATAGGATTCTCTCTTAGTGAATTTCTTTTCAAAACATAGTGTATCTAAAAGAAGAAATTAAACTTTGTTAAACAAGGTTCAATCCACAATAGGGTTCACTTGTCTGTCTGCTTCGGGGTTGTGCTCTTGTGGCTACTAGTTTTACTCTAATTATATATCAAGTAAATCTGTTATAAAGACTCCATATGGGATATGGATCGAGCATAGACCTAGACTCTCTTACCTTCGGGTTTGGAGTTGATCGGCCTATGTCAAATATTTGCACACAGATAAACTTGGATCCTGGTCTACTAAGTTTTTAAGAATTATTAATTCTACTATGCTAAAGAATATAAGATGTTCATCAGTAGTAGAGTATTTCTTTTTGGAAAGAAGTTTCTTAGAGAAGGAACTGATGCTTGTCAAGTTAAACTTGTAAAAATTTGACTGGTAGAAAAGAACCAATGTTATCTGGTAAACCTACAGAACCAGATTTGATCAGATCAAATTTGGAGCCCATTAAAGTGTCACCATTAAGGAGATCTGGTAGAGTACTATGTTAGCCAAACAGATACTTCAGTATCTAGGTTCAGGATGGTGATTCTGTTGAGCTCGATGAGAACAATAAGGATTCGATCACCTATAGGAATACAATGCAGTGGCCTGACTCTAAGAAGTCGCTTTGAGCCACATGATCCAAATTGAAGTCCATGAAAATCAATGGTGTATGGACACTAGTTGATCCACCTGAAGGGATAAAACCCATGGGTGTGAATGGATTTTCAAAAGGATTAGAGTTGCGCAAATGGAAAGGTAAAGACCTTAAAGCCTATTTGGCTATTACCTCAGAATTTGGACATACATTTTGAACGTATGCCTTTGTTATGAACAAAGACAAATCCTGCATTTGTAATTGAGCAAAATATTTTATAGTATTATTTTTTGTGTTATTTGAGGATGAAATTTTCTTAATCGAGAATGACATTTCAGCATTGCTAGGAATAAAGGTTTATCTATCATCTTATTTCTCCATATACGAGACCAGACATGGTATACTCACTAGAGGTAGTGAGCAGATACTAGTTTGATCCAAGTGAGAGCTACTGAATGATTGTATAGACAATCCTTAAGTATTTGAGAAATACTAAGATTTAGTGACTCAAATATGGAAGCACTGACTTAAAACATGTGGATATTTTAATTTCAGTCAAAATAAGATGACAATAAGAGAATGTCAGGTCATACCCTAATTGTAGGAGCAATCTACTGAGAAGATTTCAAGTAGTATACTTTAGCCTATTCAGTTAGCGATGTAGAGTACATCATGGCATATGATACTGACATGTAAGCTATATAGTTGCTGAGATTCATTAGCAGGTTGGGAGTGGCACCCACCATCGATGGTCCAGTTCTATCATAGCACTGGAGCCATAACTCAGGCTAAAGAACCCAAGGACTAGCATATTCTGCATCGCTTTCATCTTAGATATTAGATCTGGGTGACGTCGATCTTTAGAAGATCGATGAAAAAGGAGAACTTGACTGACCCATTTGCTAAGGCCTTAGAACTAAGGAATTCTACGAACTCAAGTGGAAGATAGGATATTTGATATCATTCTGATTGGCTTTAGTCTAAGTGAAAGTTGTTGAAAAATGTGTCCTAAAGCAAATCATCTAAATGGTAGATGATTGAAATTAGTATATAAATTATCTAATAATAATAGTTATTTAGCTGATTCATCATAAAAGTTCTATCTTTCTTAAATGAACTCTTAAATTATGATGAAGTTCTTAGAACCATAATCAATTGACAAAAGAAGATTTATTGGATGGTTCTTAAACTATTCACGATCAAATGATAAGTTATTAATAAGGATGATAACATATCGAGTGTAGATCGCTATATGCCATATGCATTGGTTATTCTCATAACCAAGTGGTGTGAAAAAATTAGTATGGCATCCAGGTGAGATGTAGGAGTACATCTATACTGAACGTGATCAATATAGCACTCTACTGTCAATAGTAGCTAGCTAAGGCCAATAGGTATAAGTGTCCCTCCGACCTGAGATCACCATGGTGACTTGCAAGCAACTCACTATATTTTGGTGCCGGACTGCCTATATTTCTAATATAGGTTTGAAAGATTTTTAGGTATAATCAAGTACTTATAAAGTCAGTGTGTGAGTCAAGATGGGATTGACCACTCCTAATTAGCTACGGGAAGAGAATGTCTCATTGTGTTTCAATTTAGCAAAACCTAGGCCTGGGTAATCCTCGTGAGGTATCATGGAATTTGCAAAATTTTGAGACACAATAAAAATGACTTGTATGAGTGTTTGACAGCATACTCAAAATTATCTTGAGCATTATTAGTTATAAGGATGAATTATACGGTAACCATGGACTAGGGTTCTAAGAATGTTGCTTTGCATATATTCAACCTATACGGACGTCGGAAATCATTGCAAGATGGTAACTTTGATTGATACAAAAATTTATTTTTATGCTACTGGATTTGGTTTGAACCTATGAAGTCACACACATTAGAGCTTGTAATCTGATTAGATGGTTAATCGATGATTGAGAATCATTTCAAGGTCAAACATTCAATGTGATTAATGTTTGACCTAATGCAAGTATTGTAGGAGGATCGATTAGCAATTGAATTGCTAATTGGCTCAATTTAATTGAGCAATCAAATTGAGATTATGTTTAACTAAATTAGATTTAATTAGAATTAATTTGGATTTAATTAGATTAAATCTAATTGGTTTATTGGATAAGCCAATTGCAAGAAAGAACAAGTCCTTGTTAGATTAGGACTTGAGTACACCTAATTTTTAATTAAGTTAGGATTTAAATTAGAATTAAATATAATTTAATTTGATTTAATTAGGCTCCTAATTAGATTAGAATTCTTTATTAATTAGGTTGACACCAATTCAATTAGAATTGGGTTCAAAATGGTTTGACCTAGTTTGCATTGAAGAGTCCTAGTTAGACTATGACTCTTCCCTTCTCATTTTCCTTGTGCCTAAGCAAGCCCACGCCCACCCTTTATATTTCTGAAGTTATCATGAATACTTCTCACATTAAGGAAGGTATTCCATGCACTCAACCTGTTTGGTTTTGGAATAATTTTTGACTTGGTCAATTTAAGAAAGTTGTTAATATTTGAATTCTATTTGATAGAATTCTAGAATTCTAAAACACTACCTCTCTCTCTATGGAAACTAACCCACGCCCACTATTATTTTTGTGCACATTTTCCTTTGTTTTGTACATGGGATTGCTGGTGTTCATGCCTAAAAAAAAGGGAGGGGCATCCAAGAGTTGGATGCCCCATAGGATTCCTAAGATTCCTTCTAAAACTAGGTTTTGACCTAGTCAAAATATGGCTCTTGTGGGATGCCTCCTTAGAAGAGTTTTTAGGCATCAAAACTCTAGGATATTCCATGGAAAAAACTAGGGGAAAAGTGAGGAGGGGTGTGGAGGTTTGAGGCACCAAGAATCTTGGAGGAGAAAGCTTCTTTAAGATATCAAGTGTTGATGTCTTGTAGGGAAAAGGTAAGAGAGAAGAACATCTTCTCTTATAGTTCTATTTCAAAGTTTTTTTTGTCCTTATTTCTTTATGATTTTTATGTGATAAAAATCTAAGAGAGAGAGAGGATTAGGGCATGGGATTTGTGCTCCAAGGTGTTGGAGCATAGAGATTCTTTTTGGACATAATCTGAACATGTCCTGATGCGAGAAGAAGAAAAGAAAAAGGTCTTCTCTTAGGATTTTCTTGAGAGCCCTTCTTTTTTTTTTTATGAGATTTTTATGAGAAAAATCTGAGGGTGTGAGATCTAGAAACTTAGCAGAAATCCTAGAGGAGAAGGTCTCCTCTTGTCCTAGCATAGAGATGTTTTTAGGACATCAATCATTGATGTCCTGAAGGAGAAGATTTGTCTTCTCCTAGGATTTATTTTTCCTTGTTTAATTTTCTAATTTATGGGAGATCCAAGGGTTGGATTCCTCCCTTATTCCTCCTCATGTTCTTCATCTCTCGGAGTGTCCAAGAGATCCAAAGAACATGTATTTGATTAACCATCAGGGGGATCCATGAAAAGCTAGCACTTCGAGTGGATCTTCGTTCGACAAACTTCTGATCTATATTGCATGTTCATGTGGATGACCTGTAGAGCCCAGATGCTTGTGTGGCTCTAAAAGAAATAATGGGATTCAACCATGGAGTTCTCGATTGATGCAAAGATAAGAGATCTGATCTCTTGGTTACCTAGATATGATCTATGATTAGATTTAGAATTGTTCTAGATCTAGGTATTGATATAATCAATACCACTTGTGATTAATTTAATTTTAGATTTATATTTACATCATAACATGTAATAGATCCTTGATGTAGGGTTTTATAATTTGATTACATGCATTTGTAGATTAAATAGTTTAATATATGTCTTTCGCTGCTCTTTATTCTCAAAAATATTTTGAAATCTATGCATGAAATCCTGCATGTTTTTCAGCAGAGAGGAGACTCTCAAACTCTTCAGGTGGAGCCTTCCCATACTCCAATTGCTTAGGCTATCGATCGCTCACTCCACCTCCTCTCCTAGCTGAAGCCCTTCCCCTCTATTTATAGATAAGAAAGGGGTGGTGCGGACTTCACTTGATTTGGAGTCCATGGATTTGAGACTGAATGAAGTCTGGATCTTCCTATGGCTGTCTTTTCCTATTGTTATTTTTGTCAGAGAATCTTCCTATAGCTGTGCTTATCAGGAATCTTCCTGTAGATCGTTATACGTCATTTCAGAAGTACTGTAGGCCATTACTTATCATTTTTGAAATTCTTTTGTAGCCTGATTGACAACTTCTGTTGGCCTTGGAATGGTGATCTTTCTTTGGCCATTATGAAAGTTAAACAGATTTTGAAAGTTGTACCTACAGGAAAACATTCTACCAAAGTTTTGGTAGCCAGTTAGTAAGAAAATATTTTTCATTTTTTTTTCTTCTCTTTTTTTTTCTGTTTTACATCTCAACCTAGTGGGTTGAGTTCAAAAGATGTCAAGTCTTCAAAGGATGAAAAGGTTGCTTCTTGATTGTTGAAAGTGAATATATCGATAAACTGGTCTTCATTTCCTCTTGAGTTTGAATGCTTAGGAGAATTTAGTTCTGCATTCAGTAGGCTAGAAGAAGTTTCTTCAAAAGTAGGAGAGCTTGACTGATGACTTCTTTTGAGAATATTTTCTTGATTTAGTATTCTATCTTGAACCTCTTGAGGATAGTTTTCTATCTTCAATGGTGGTTCCCATGTTCTCCCCTAATCTGTTTGTCTTTCAATTTCTATGGGAATCATAGTAGTTATCCAAATTCTTCCACCGTTCCAACATTTTTGAGTTTTTCTTTTTTAGGCTTCTTGGTAGACTTCAACATAGCAATTTTCTTGGTATTCTTTGAAATCAAAAAGCTTTGGCAGTTCTTCACCATTTCTTTCAATTATCCCAACATAGTCTTCTTCCTCTAATATGCTGACTTCATAAATTTGAAAGGGATGAATGATCTCTCCTATTTTCATGATTTCCAGCCTACTAAAAATTATTACTCTTAGTATACTTTGATATTTTCTTGCAATTGTATTGAGTACTTTACTGGCTATTGCTGGAAACATATGTAAATTGGCAAAGAGGTCTAATGATATTATTTGTATTAATCCTTTGTATAAAGCTCTAACCTCTTCTTTCATAGTAAAGATGTTGAACAATGGGAAATATAACTTTGGATAGCTCCAACCATTTATTAGGAACATTTGTAAATCTTCTAGTAGCCTTTTGACTTTATCTGGCTGGGTTGCTCTTTGAAGGATGTCTTCAAGTAACTTAGAATTTAGTGCTACCTGGGCCTTTTTCCAATAGTCAAGCCTTTTTAGCTTGACCATAGTTGGCATCTCTACAAGATCGCAGTTCTTGTAGAGAGTAACTAGTTCTGGAGTAATTTAATTTGATTATCCTCCAACCAGTGATATTTATTCTTTTATTTTTGTTAAAGATAATTTCCTTTCAGATTGATGATCTACCAGAGTAGTCAAAGCTTTTCTAAAATTCCTTTTTTGATCTAGGAGATGAGTTTTTCATACCTGATTAATAAGTCAAAAGTCTCTTGAGGAAGTCCTGGATTGTAGAATGAGGAAATTGGATTTTCTTCATTTGGCTCTAGATGAAGCTTTCCTTCCTCAGAAATAGTCCTTTTAATTAGAATGGCCTTCTTATAAATATTTTTCCTATAAGGATTATAAGGATAGGAAAGTGAATTTATATTTATCTTTTTAAAGTCAGAAGAAATATTTTGCCATTGATTAGTAGTTTGTCTTTTCATCCTTTTTTCATCTTGTCTTAAAATATATTCTAAGGCTAGGTTAAAAGCATCGAATATAATTTTGAAAATATCTTGATAGGCTATTTCGAAATAGAAAAGATGATATACAAAAAGACGATATATCTTTCTATTGATCTTCTTTCTTACCTCAGTATGCGGGACTCTCCAGGCTAGGGAGTTCATGAGATGACTATTCTATCTTTTATAGAAAATTTCATAAAAGTTAAAGATATTCAACTAGTACTAAACTAGGGATTTTTGAAATTTAAAGGCTTTAACCATAGTCATCCTTTTATTGTGAAAAAGGATATACATCCAGAGAATAGTTCTTTTCATTAAATTTTTCTTTGGTAAGAACTTAATTTCTTCTAGGATACAAGGTGGATAGAAAAAAGGGTGTTCATAATAGATTTTTATGGCTTTGTCTATCCTAATATTAATATGTCTTTTTACAAATTTAATAACTCCTTTTAGTAGATTGAAAAGAAAACTTGATAAGTTTTTCTTGGAGTCTTTATTTATAAGAAATAATTTATTTATGAATCTAACTTCACTACCTGTTTTAGTTCATTGAAGAAAGACTCTTCAAGTTAGAAGTTTAATATTACCTTTTCACCATTAATCTTTGTAACAATACCTTTGTCTATAACAGTGAAAGGTTTTATTGAAATTATAAAGGGGTTTCTTGATATAACTTCTTGACTTAGGGTTTTGACTAAAAAGAAGGATGTTTGAATGTAGGTGATTCCTACACAAACATGAACATTAGAGATTTTATGTCTTACCCTAAGGTTTTTTCTCCATTTACCATTCTAATATTTTGAGTGTTAGATGTGTGCCCTAGAAGCCAGATTGGCTAACACTTGTAATACACTTCTAAAAGCAATTTTATAATTTTGACTATAAATTAATAAAAGAATTATTTTCTATCATAGTATGTATTTAAAGTGTATGTGATACATCCTTTGAGTTAATGGTAATGACAATTCATATTTCCAAAGAGTTAAAAATTTAAGATATGAATTCTCATAATTAACTCATAAACTACTTCCGATCAAAGGATCATTACGAGGATGGTGATTGATTCGGAAGGTTGGTGTATGATCGCTTTCTTTGAGTAGATGAGTCTTGAGTCTATGGTGTGGAGATACCAGAGTAAGAGTATAAGTACTCGTTAGAGAATGAGGGCACTGAGCATGACCACCTTGAGCATTTAAAGGAAGTCTACCTTCTCATCGATGACTAGCTCGAAGTTGCAGTAGTGTGTTTGATCCTTTGATCTAAGGTGCATCAATAATTCAGCTTGAGGGTGTTGTAGTTTGACCATACCATAACTCAATCTCCTAGCCATTCAAAATTCTGAGATGTTTGTTGGCTATAGTATGTTCATTGTAGGAATTGAATTGCACAAATAAGGGATCTATCTACCTCGATAGATGAGGAGTAGCCCTATGATGATCATGAGAATCGAGTCCATAAGCCTATGGCCATGGTAGAGTGAATATGATAGAAAGAGTTTCTATAAGGATTTTGCAAAGGACTAAAATCGAATGATTAATTCATATGATAGATATTGGGTTTGACGAGTTCACCTTAACCCTAATCCTATTGGAGCTTAAAATAAAAGAACCCAATCACACAGGTAGCTACATTGAGAGGTTCACTTTTAGTTCTAATGGGTTGCCACCATATACTACTAGGTGTCACTAGTGCATTTTGGGAGCAATTAGAATGATTTTGTTGATTGATCATTCTAATTGTATGAATCAGAAAAGTTCTAGTCCATTGAAAGATATTTCGATGATGTCAATGATGGAGATCATGATATATCTCATTACCATATGAAACTAAACCTAACTGAATCACACAAACAAGAGTTTGGATCTAGATATCATCAATTGAGCTAACCTAGTTTGATTGATTTAGATTAGATCCAATCAGGTTCAAGATAATCATGCTAGCACACGATTGAGCCTGACTTTCTTCTTCTATAATCTTTCTGATTCATCACAACCGAGCTAAATTTGATTTGACTCATTCCTATATCTTGAATGAGTTTATTTTTATCTAATTGGAATAAGCCCATATCAGATTAATTATGAAAATTAAATTCATTCCTAGTGCAATTGGACTAGGATCAATAGTTGACCCAATTGAGAGAATTGAGGGTCACATGATCAGAGAATTTTATAAAATTATTTAGAAACTATTTTATTCTAATTTTTGGATATCTGATAGGGCACGAGTAATAATTTGGTTGTCCAAAATTTTGTGATTTTTGGAGGTGCGTAGACTAAGTTTTGATATGGTTTGATTTGGATCAAACTCTTGAGGGAAGAGTCCTAAATGCACATGGACTCTTTCTTATCCTTTCATACTACCACCTTCTAGATGGATTTTTGGCATCAAAACTAGATGGGATCTAGGGTTTTTCGTGGGGATCAGGTCCAAGAGTCCCAATGGTTGAATTACTAAGATTTTTGGTCAAAGAGGGACTCTTTATGGCACTATGTCTTGTATAAGAACTCTTCTCATGAAATTGCCTCAACGTAATTTATTTTTTCCATATCCAAAGGAGCCTTCCCTTTGATATCCATGCCTCTTCTATCCTCTCTCTCCCTCTCTTCTATATTTCTAAATAGTTAGGCATAAATCTGAGTTGAAAGTCTAAGGTTTTTGGCACAAGATTCTGCATCTATGCGATGGTGTTCGTAAGACGAATAGACTGCCCTTAGAAGTCATTTCGAAGGTTTTTCAAATCAGATCCAGATCTAATTTTTGGAAGAGAGATTCATGAGAAGAAGATGTTCAGATCTTACCCAAGTGGATACTGGTAGAGGCCAAGCGCATGCGTGGCTCCTTCCAAAACCTCAAGAATCAACAGGATCATCATAGGATAATTAGATTACCAAATTAGGTACTTAAAATTAAATCTATTTTAATTTTATTTTTAACTTTTAATATCAGATCTCTATGATTAGATCTAAAAAGTCTTAGATCTAATTAGAATTTTAGAAAAAGGTTTTTAAAATATTTTTATAGTTTCAATTAGATCTGAACGATCCTGTGCCGGGAAAATAGGTTTTTCCTTCAACTGGTATCAGAGCCAGATTGAATTTCTTTAGATCTTTTTTAGATCTAATTTTATTTTATTTTTGATCTGATATTAAAAAATTTTAAATATCACTTTAGATGTGATTAGATCTAAAATCAAAAAATTAAAATTAAATCATTTAGATCTAATATGTATGAGATGTATGACTAGACTGGGAATAGAATAGTTCTATATATAGTCTAATATAATTATGTTATTAATTTAATTAAATATAATTTTAAATTTATTTAATTTTTATTTTTTATAATATTATAATTATTATAATTAGATCTAAAAAATAGAAAATAAAATTTTTAATTTTTGATTTATTCATATATGATATGAAAAGATGCATGTTTAGACTAGTTGTAGAATAGTTCTTCAAATTATCTAGAATTATTTTATTTTGATATGATCAAATTTAAATCTATTTTTTAGATATTATATATGATATTTTAGATCTAAAAAATATGCATGCTTAATTTAGTGATGATACATGAGATGTATGCAAAGCATGTATTAGTTAGATCATTAATTATATCTATGATATATGATCTAGATCTAACTAATTTTGTAGTTTCAATTATATTTCTGATTAAGGTATTTTTCTTAGCCGTTCGGTCATAAAAATAAAGTAGGATTTAAAGATCCTCTTCTTTCATTCAATGGGGTGTTCTTATGGCGTGTAGGGGTGCTACGCGTTCATCCTTAATCAGAAATCAAAACTTATTTTCTACAAACCCCTAGATCCTGAAACCCTAGGATTTTGACACATATTTTTTGCTTATGAATCCAAACTTAATTAAAAATTAATATTATGAAACTAATTAAGTCTAAAATTGAGAATTTTTAGATCTATGATATTTTCATAAAATTGGGTTTAGGCTTGGGTAGCTCAATTAGGTCTAGCAGTTGATCAAACTGAATCAAGAGTTGGTTAGGTGGGATCAAGAGTGCTTAGAATTGACCATCCCAATAGTTGTATGTCTGGGTCAAGATCGACCACAGCCACATATGATCGATCCAATTAAGATCAAATTTAGGCTTCATGCTTTGAGCCTGGATTGTAAGCTAATCCGATTAGTTTTGGTTTGATAATTTGGTCTCTAAGATAAGTTTGGCAGATACAATTGATTAGTTTTTAATTGAGAGCTATTCGACCTGAATGCGTTCTTGTCGAGTTAATGGAATATCCCTTCCATCGATCTTATTTACCTGGCCATTTGTGTCAACTCAATTCTGATTTGAGGTGGCTAATAGTTCGAGCTAACCTATGTCACTAGGCTTGTTATAACCATTATGACTGAGTCAAGTCTAAGAGATCTAAATTGAATCTCCCTAACAAAAGATTAAGTCAATTGATCTTCCACCATTGTAGATGTGCGGGCCCTTCCCAGGGTTGATTGTTCTCGGCTAATTACAATGGCTCAGTTGCATCTGAAAGATGCAACCATATCTATTAGGCATTGGATGCTATGGGTTGAAGGATGGATTGGGCTCAATATTCTAGATATGGTGAGGGACTCAATCAGGAATTCAATTAATGCAAATGGTGGATCTGACTTAACTAAGGAGTAGATCAATATTCCAGACATGGTGAGATTCATGAATTAGAGATTAGAATTAGGTGCACCATGATTAGAGAATCATTAAATAAGAGTTGTCCACTCATCGATTGACCCATCATCAATAACTATTAGGTGAGGTTGTGAGCCAATCGATGGGATCGCACCATCCACTAGAAATCAATTGATCACCAAGATTTTTGCATCTCTATCCAAGGAGTGTAGGGATCCGAGAAAATAATAGAAGCCTAATTTATTTAAAAATAAAATTTTAATTAAATTGATTAAGTCTAATTACAAAATTTAACTAAAAACTTTGACTCTCTATAGAAAAATGTCTGCATCCAACCCACTAGCGCGTATCCTAGACACCCATAGATTGATTGAACCCAACTTCAAGGATTGGCTCCAAAACTTCAAAATTATTTTGGATTCTGAGAAGTTGACTCATGTATTGGAATAGGACCTTTCCACTCTACCAGTCTATCCATCCGCTGATCAGAGAGTGTCTCTAGAGAAGTAGATGGATGATGATAATAAAGCTAGGTATTACATGTTGGGCTTGATGTCTGATGAGCTCCAGCACCAACGTGAAGATATTAAGATTAGCCGTCAAATATTGGCTCAGCTGCAAGAGTTGTTTGGTGAACAAAGTTGCGTAGCTAAATATCAAGTCACTAGAAGACTTTTTAAGGCTTAAATACATGATGGACAGTCGATCCAAGATCATTATTTGATGATGATCAAGGACTTAGAAGAGCTTGAGAAGCTCAGTGTCAAGTTGGACAAGAATTTGCAGATTAATATAATTTTACAATCCTCGACTGATGCATGTGGACAGTTCATCATGAACTACCATATGCATAAACTATAGAATACTTTGGCAGAACTTATGAATATGCTGATTACTACTGAGCTTTCTATGAAAGGTTCTAAAGGCTCAATACTTACTGTGGAGCAGACTTCTTTCAAGAGAAAGTTTTTGGAAAGAAGAAGAAGTCTATGAAGAAGCAGAAGATGGATGGTGGGAAGAAGAAGAAGGCAGAGCCGAAGAAGAAGGCCGCTGATAAAGAAAAATATTTTCATTGCAACACAAACGGTCATTGAAAGTGAAACTGCCCCTTATATCTGGCCAGACCGAAGAACAACAAGGAGGTAGGTCCTTCTGGAGGTATGCTTGTTATAGAATCTAACCTTATGGTTTTTTCTGCATCTAATTGGGTGCTTGACTCTAATTTTAGTGCTCACTTATGCACTTCTATGTAGGATCTTGAGGATAGTAGGAGGCTGAGGGATGGTGAGATGATTCTACGCATCAGGATTGGAGCAAGAGTTGCTGCAGTGGCCATGGGAACCTATCCTCTATGATTACCATTATGATTAGATTTAGTTCTTAAAGATTATTTTTATGTGCCTGCAGCAAGTAGAAATTTGATTTCTATTTTATGTTTAACATAGAAAGACTATGTAATTAGTTTTCTTAACGACCATTATAATATTCTTTATGAAAAAAATAAAATTACAAGTGGTTACCTTATAAATGATCTCTATCAATTACATATTGATATTTCTATTTTCAATATTGAGCAAAATGTGAATGCCATAAGATCAAAATAATCTAGGGATAGTCTAAACAATAGGTATCTATGGCACCTTAGTCTAGGTCATATAGCGCAAGACAAAGTTAACAAATTAGAGAACTCTAGGCTATTGAGTCTGTTGACTTTCGAATCATATCCAATTTATGAATCATGCCTTCATGGCAAAATAACCAAGCTTCCTTTTATAGGACATGGGGAAAGGGCCACAGACCTACTTGCCCTAGTACATACTGATGTGTGTAGCCCATTTGATGTGCCGGCTAGAGGTAACTATGTCTACTTCATCATCTTTATCGATGATTTATCTCAGTATGGGTATGTGTATTTGATGCAACATAAATCTAAAGCTTTTGAAAAGTTCAAAGAATTCAAACATGAAGTAGAAAAATAAACTAGAAAATTCATTAAGGTTCTTCGATTAGATCGAGGAGGTGAATACCTTAGTTGAAAATTCCTAGACCATCTAAAGCAAAATGGCATAGTCTTTCAATGGACTCTACCTGGAACACCTCAACTTAATGGAATTTCAGAATGAAAAAATTAGATCTTATTAGATATGGTCCAATCTTTGATGAGCTTCATGGACCTTCCTATGTTTTTTTTGGGGACATAGTCTAATGACGCTATATATTTACTGAATAGGATTTCCTCTAAAATCGTTCCTACCACACCGTATGAGATATGGCATGGTAAGAAACCAAGTCTGAGTCACCTCAGAATTTGGGATTGTCTGGCTCATGTCAAGAGACAACAGACAGACAAGTTAGAGTATAGGTCCTTTAGAGCTCGGTTCATAGGATATCCTAAAAAGTCATTAGAATATTATTTCTATATTTCGAAAGACCATAATGTGATTGTGAGTCGACATGCCATCTTTCTTGAAAAATAGTTTATTCAAGATGGTGGCATCGAAAGGCAGATTAGGCTTAAGGAGAAAGTCTCCCAAGAGCAACGAGCTAAGGACCCTATGAAATCCAATCAGATTGAGCCAGTCCAATCACTACCTCCTCCACCTCATTGATCAGAAAGAATTTTTTATCCTCTTGAAAGGTACTTAGGTACTATTTTAGAGGACGTAGAGAAAATGTTCCTCACAAAAAATGAGATTCATGGTGATGATCCCAAAACCTATGATAAGATGATATTAGATATTGACTCCAAAAAATGGTTAAAGATAATGAAGTTAGAGATTGACTTAATGCGCTCCAAGCAAATCTAGACCTTGGTAGATCCATCTGAAGGTATAGTACCTATTGGATATAAATGGATCTATAAGAGAAAGATAGGTGCAGATGAAAATGTGGAAACATTCAAGGCTAGGTTAGTGGCGAAAGGGTAGAGTCAGCGCGAAGGCATTGACTATCAGGATATCTTCTCATCAGTAGCCATTCTAAAATCGATCCATACATTGCTTGCTATTGCAGTCTATTTCGATTATGAAATATGGCAGGACGTGAAAACAATCTTCTTAAATGGATATCTTGAGGAAGATATCTATATGGAACAGCCGCTAGGTTTCACATCCAGTGATGCTGATCACAAGGTCTGCAAGCTGCAAAGGTCCATCTATGGACTTAAGCAAACATCTTGAAGCTAAAATACTCATTTCAATGATGTGATCAAATCATTTGGATTCATCAAGAATGAGAAGAAACCGTGTGTATTCAAAAATGTCGGTGGGAGCACTGTTGTCTTTTTCATACTGTACGTAGATGACACCCTCATAATTGGAAATGATATTCCCATGTTGACTATAGTAAAAATATGGTTGTCTAAAGAATTCTCCATGAAAGACCTAGGAGAGGCATCCTTTATTCTAGAAATTAAGGATCTATAAAGATAGACCGAATAGGATGCTAGGACTTCTCATAAAAGATGTACATAGAGGAAGGTGCTAAAGAGGTTTAGCATGGAAAACTCTAAGAGGGAGATTGGTACCCTTCAGACATGGCATTCATCTTTCCAAGAAGATGTGCCCTAGCACACCTGAGGAAATAGAACATGCATGAGCAAGATCCCTTATGCTTCTAGCAATAGGGAGCCTCATGTATGCCATGCTATGTACACGACCTGATATTAGCCCATGCTGTGAGTGTCACAAGCAGATATCAGTCAAATCCTAGGATGAAGAACACTGGACTTCTGTGAAATGTATCCTTAAGTACTTGAGAAGAACTAAGGATATGATTGTTGATTCTTTGGATAATGGAGAACTCCAAGTCCAGGGATATACAGACTTAGATTTTATGTCCGATATAGATGATCGAAAGTCGACATCTAATGGGAGTCTGTTTGTGTGCAATGGTGGTGCTGTCAACTGGAAGAGTTTCAAGTAGACTATGATAGCAGATTCCATCTTGAAAATAGAGTATATTGCTGCATCGAAAACTGCAAAGGAGGCATTCTGGTATAAGAAGTTCACCACAGAACTCGAAGTGATGCCATCAGATGCCATCCCTCTGTACTGCGACAACAATGGCACCATAGCCCTAGCTAAGGAGCTGAGGTCTCACCAGAAATCTAAGCACATTCGAGCGGCGATACCACCTCATCTGCGATTACCTCGAGAAGGGATACATTGAGGTCAAGAGAGTCGATACTTGTAGATAATGCGGCAGACCCACTTACAAAGCCATTGAGCCAGTAGAAGATCGAAGCCCACCTTGAGAAGATGGGACTTAGATTTATAGCCAATTGGTTTTAGGTCAAGTAGGAGTTTGTTAGATGTGTGCCCTAAAAGCCAGATTGGCTAACACTTGTAATACACTTCTAAGGGCAAAATTATAATTTTGACTATAAATTAATAAAATGGAATTATTTTCTATCACATATGTGTATTTAAAGTGTCTGTGATACATCCTTTGAGTTAATGGTAATGATAATTCATATTTTCAAAGAGTTGAAAATTTAAGACATGAATTTTCATTAATTAACTCATAAAATTACTCTCGACCATAGGATCATCACAAGGATGGTGATTGATCTGGAAGGTTGGTGTATGATCGCTTTCTTTGAGTAGAAGAGTTTTGAGTCTACGGTGTGGAGACATCAGAGCGACAGTATAGATACTCGTTAGAGAATGAGGGCACTGAGAGTGACCACCTCGAGCATTCATAAGAAAGTCTACCTTCTCATCGATGACTGGCTCGATATTGCAGTAGTGTGTCTGGTGTTTTGACCTGAGGTGCATCAGTAATTCACCTTGAGGGTGTTATAGTTTGACTACACCATTACTCGTCTCCTAGCCATTCAGAACCTTGAGATGTATGTTGGTTATAGTACGTTCATTGTAGGAATTGGATTGCACTAATAAGGGATCTATCTACCTTGGTAGATGAGGAGTAACCCTATGATGATCATGAGAATCAAGTTCATAAACCCATGGCCATGGCATAGTGAAGATGATAGAAAGAGTTTCTATAAGGGTTTCATAGAGGACACAAATTGAATGATTAATTCATATGACGGATATTGGGTTTGACGAGTTTACCTTAATCCTAATTCTGTCAGAGCTCAAGATAGAAAAAACCAATCACATAGATAGCTGCACCTAGAGGTTCACTTTTAGTTTAGATGGATTGCCACCATATACTGTTAGGTATCACTGGTTGACTTTGGGAGCAATTAGAATGATTTTGATGATCGATCATTCTAATTGTATGAATCAAAAAAGTTCTAGTCCATCAAAAGATGTTTCGATGATGTCGATGATGGAGATCATGACATATCTCATTATCATACAAAACTAAACCTAACTAGATCACACAAATAAGGGTTTGGGTCTGGATGTCATCAATTGAGCTAACCTAATTCGATTGATTTGGATTAGATCCAATCTGGTTCAAGATAATCGTGTTATCACACGATTGAGCCTGACTTTCATCTTCTATAATCTTTCTGATTCATCGCAACCAAGTTAAATTTGATTTGACTCATTCCTATATCTTGAATGGATTTATTTTCATCTGACTGGAATAAGTCTAGGTCAGATTAGTTATGAAAATTAAATTCATTCCTAGTGCAATTGGACTAGGGTCAATAGTTGACCCAATTAAGAGAATTGAGGGTCACATGATTAGAGAATTTTAAAAAATTTTTTTAAAAAATATTTTGATCTAACTTTTAGACATGTAATAGTACATGAGTTATACTTTGGATATGCAAAATTTTATAATTTTTGGAGGTGCCTAGACTAGGTTTTGAAAGAGTTTGATTTGGATCAAACTCTTGAGGGAACAGTCCTAGATGCACATGGACTCTTCCTTATTCTTTCATGCCACCACCTTCTAGATGGATTTTTGGCATCAAAACTAGAATGAAACCTAGGGTCTTTTGTGGAGATCAGGTCAAAGAGTTCCAATGGTCAAATTAATAAGGTTTTTGGTCAAAAAGGGACTCTTTATGGCTATGTCTTGTATAAAAACTCTTCTCACAAAATTACCTCAACGTAATTTATTTTTTCCACATCCAAAGAAGCCTTCCCTCTGATATCCACACCCCCTTTATCCTCTCTCTCCCTCTCTTCTACATGCCTAAAAAGTTAGACATAAATTTGAGTTGAAGGTCCAAGGTTTTTGGCACAAGATTCAGCATCTACGCGACAGTGTTTGTGAGACGAATAGGCCATCCTCAGAAGTTATTTTGAAGGCTTTTCAAATCAGATCTAGATCTAATTTTTGGAAGAGAGATTCACGGGAAGAAGACATTCAGATCCTACCTGAGTAGATATTGGTAGAGGCCAGACGCGTGCGTGGCTCCTTCCAGAATCTTAGGAATCAATAAGATCATCGCAGGATAATTAGATTATCAAATTAGGTACTTAAAATTAAATCTGATTTAATTTAATTTTTAACTTTTAATATTAGATCTCTATGATCAGATCCAAGAAGTCTCAGATCTGATTAGAATTTTAGAATTTTTTTTTTAAAATATTTCTTCAAATCCAATCAGATCTGAACAATCCTATGTCGAAAAAATAGGTTTTCCTTCATTGGGTTGTTTTCTTAAAATATTTTAAGGAAATTAAGTTTTCCTTAATATAGTTTATATCAGCTCTAGAGTCTATCAATACTTTGGTTGTAAAGTGATAGTCTCTAATTTTGAGTAAGATTTCACAGAACCATTTTTGAGCTTCTTGTTTATCATTGGATCTTAAGAAATATTCATAATCATTAATTAATGGAGCTTTTTTTTAAAATTCCTTATGGCTTCTAGGATTAAGATATCACTAGATTTATCAATGTAAGAGTATCCTTCATTGCCATAGAATTCTTCCAAATTGATATATATTAACGTCACTCTATCCTTTCTATAATGGCAATGATTTGTCATAAAATATTTGATTTTAATATTCTTTCTTGGATAAGTGCTCAAATATCTCTTCAAAAGAGCTATTTATATCTTGTCTTTAGGAATTTTTCTAGCTCTTTTACAAAATACTTCTTTTTGGATTTTTTGTAAGGTTTAGAAAAAGAATTTTATCTTGATAGCAGAGATTATCGAATTTTATTCTTCTAAGTATTCTTTGTTGACTCAAATAATCATCAAAAAATTTAGATCCAACAATTCATATGTAATGAGGAATTCTGCAATTAAGATCAATGCTACCAAAGCCTTCATTCTTTATACTAGGTCTAATCAAATTTGAGAATAAAAAAGGTAGTCTGCAGATAATCTCTTGATTTGGATCTGAGGAAATCCTAATTGTACAAATATTAAGATCTATCCTAAGACTAATTCTATATATTTGTATGATATTTACAATAGTTACAAAATCTAAAAGATAATCTAAGCAATGGCTTCTATTAGATTCCCTTTTGATAGCATCTAGAATCTCATTCTTTTGATAGTCAGTGATATGGTAGTCCCACCAACTCCTTAATTGTCTCCAAAGATATGATGCTATCACCATTGTCTCCTCTGAATTATTATAAATTTCTCAAAATTTGAATTTAATATCTCTTTATTTTTGGCAAATTTCTCAAAATTTTGATTGAACTCAATAGCAGATGTAATATCATAAATGACTTCCAAATACAAATCTTCCTGGACAAGTCTAGGACAATGGAATTCTAAGTGAAGAGTCTGAACCATAAGATTATTTCTAAAGATTTGGTTAGTTCTATTATTAACATTATCTACAAGGTCAACTAAAACTAAATTTCTATAATTTTCTTTAGATTTTTCAAATAATACTTTATCAGACTTCTCTTAAGAATAGCCTTCTATTTTTATAAAGATATATGATTTTCTATAGGGTTCAAATAATTTAGAAAGCCTAGAACCTTTTATTTTATATTTTTTAAATTTTTATAGATTTTTTCAAAGATAAAGTAGACCTTCTTAAGGTTAAAAGACCTAATTTAACCTTAGAATGCACTACCTTACCTTTATTTTTTCTAATTATTTTATTAGACTATAAAAGTTCTAAGGAAACTGACTCTATGCATGGGACTGACCCTATGGACTTAGACTCTAATTTATTTAATTTTTGAAATACATACCTAATAATAGATTCGAATCTGACTCCTAATTCTAGCTCATGAGAATCAGTAGTAGGAGAAACAGGATCAAGAGGAAATTCCTTAGTCTCTTCTTGATAAATATACCTCTTTTTAATTAGAAGATGTTCAATAGAAATTTCATCAGTGTGATCAGAATCTTCCTCCTACATTCCTACAGTGTTAAGGGCAAGGTTAGAGAAGCTTTCTTGCATCTCAACCTGAACTAAGTGATCTACCTTAATAATTTCATCTATTTTATTAGTTGACACTTCAGAAAGACTGGCTTTTAGGCTAGGGCTACCTATTTCTCCTTCAACCTTAGTTGGGTTAAGAGGATGAACAGGTCTCTCCGCAAGACTACTATCAATCTTCCAAGGCTAAAAAAGAAAGTCAATTTTTAATATCTGAACTTTAGGCTTAGCTTTTTCCAGACCCTTAGGATAATATTGATCATACCAATCAAAAAAGAGAATATGTTTTTCTTTGGCCCTCATTTAGCTGAACCAGTTTTTCCTAATAAAGTCTCTTTGAGTTTTATCATGGAAGCTAAAGAACTACTTTTTATGATATTCTTCAGATTCAAAATCTTTTTTAAGTAGTTCTTTATTAATCTGGAACTCAGCAATCTCAAAATCAAGCAGATAAGATCTATCAATATTATAAGCTATTTTTATAATTTTTATTTTTATGTTACTAGAAGGATCATAATAAATATCTAGAGTAGTTATTATCTCATATTTATCTAAGCTATTTTTTAACTCCTCTATAGTTACAGAACATAATTTTTCTGTAGTCATTATCCTTAGAAAGATAGGTTACTCGTCATCCTTAGGACAAGTTGTGTAGGCAAAAAAAGATTGGACAATACCAACCATACCTCATCCTCACAAGATACTAGCCATACCTCATTCTCATAAATCTATGACTTACTGACCCTAAACACATGCCTATCCATTAGCTTAATCAAATGGGTCCTTACTTCACAGCGACTGAATAGATGAGAAATGAAGCTGAGAAAACAAGTCTACTACGAAAATCTTCATATAATCCAAATAAATAGATGAGAAATGAAGTTGTGGGAGCAAGTCCACTACAAAAATCTCTGTATAATCAGACACTAATCCCTTCTCCCAGCACAAAAATGAACAAGACTCTGATACTAGATGATTTGGGTCTCCAGAGAGGCAACCTCAAATCTAGAGTGATACAGAGATCCACCATATCAGCTTTAGAAATCAAGGAACAATAATGCAACAGTCTCTGCCAAGATCAACCACCTGTGTCAAGCCTCAAAGCAAGCTTTTAAGAAATATACTTCAAAGAAATCCCATCTAGACGAAGAGCTTGAACGGGCATCAAAGTGTGCCAGTGAGAAATCTTGGACTTTAACTACTAGGATCTGCTCCCTTGAAGTCGAGCTCAGAGAAGTGAGAGAAAAGATCCAATAGCTAGAGAAGGGCTTGCTCTAGGCTCACAATAAAGAGGAGTATGGCTAAGACTGGTCCAAGATATTTCCAAGCTTCAAAGTTAGTTGCACGCAGCTGAGGAGGCATATAATACTTATAGGATAGGTTGGTGCAAACAAATTTCTAGTCTCAAATGGCAACTTTAGACAGCCAAGGATGAGGTAGCTCAGCTCCGGAAGCAATTGGTAGACATTGCTTGAGTTGGCCCAAGTGGAGATTTGAGTGAACTAGCCTCACTAAAGAATAGTCTCGCGAATCTCACCAAGGTATACTAATGAATACATTTAATATGACATAAAAAGTATTAGAATCTATACTATTTTATTTTTTTCCTTTTATATTTAATACTTTTTATGATCTTTTTTAGAAATAATAAATTATGAAGACTTAACTGCAAACTAACTAAAAACGGCCCTCAAACACGTGTAGATGAAGCTCGAGTCTTAATTCAAGCTTGTCATGTGCACGGTATGCAAAGATGCATGGATGCGTGGTAGGAACCTAATGGATAAAAAGAAAGAAAGAAAAGAATATATATATATAAAAGAAGAGGACTAAAAAGGGCTTGGGACCAGCAATATGTTAGTTGGTCAACATGGAAAGGAAGGCGTGGCTTTTGGTGTCTACAAAAAAAAAAAAATATTATGCATGGGACCAACGGTTTGGTTCATTCCAACAGCTAACATCCATGCAAGCACGGGCTGGTGAGCGGACATGAACACAAAAGGACACCTAGTGCAATGGGAGCCACACTTCTTCACACGAATGCTGGGCACGGAGCAAGTGATGAACGTCCGAGATTTGAGAAAAAAAAGATTTTTTTTTTTTAAATTATTTAGAGAGGAAGGATTTGGATTGAATGGCAACTCTCCTTGTCTTATCTTCTCTTGCTCCTCCCATCTCATCCATTCATATTCTTTTGCTTTTCCATCTCATCCATTCATTTTCTTTTGCTCTTCCATCTCATCCATCCATCTCTTAGCTCTTATTCCTTTCATTAGTCCCATATAGGAAAATAAGAAAACTGCCTCCTTGCTTACATCTATAAATAAAGCTCAGTATCTCTACTTTGGATATCTCTCTCTCCAAACCATAACTCTTATAGAAGCCCATGTGATGGATGAAAATATCCATCTCTAAAATTTTTATTCGCCTTGTTCTCACTTTCTTCCACCCTTTCAATATACAAGAAGAAGAGTTAGCCAGAAAAAGGTCAGCTAGAGGAGAGTTTGTGTTTTTTTTATTTTCTTATTTCAACTCTAAGTCCTATTAATGGCTTAGGAATTAGTTATTATTTTGTATCAAATAATTTTTTTAATAATAATTTTTTATTTTAATATTCTTTCAATTATCACTTATGCAATTTAATTTTTTGCTATTTAATTTTAGCACAAAAAAATTATTTAATTTTCATGTTCTTTTCCTGCTTATTTAATTTCTGCATATTTTCTTTGCAACTTTAAATTCAACAATTAGTATAAGATTTTTTTTAGATTTTTGTTGCCCAGAGGTAGCAACCCAAGAGGGGGGGTTAATTGGGTTCTTATAAAAGCTTTGGCCAAATTTAACTCTAAGCAATTATGTGCTTTGATTTTAATCTAAGTGGTGAGGATGAGATGTATATAATATGAGCAGTGGAATTAAGATAACAAAATAAAACTATGAAAGTAAAGTAAGAATTATAAGCATACAAAGTATATAGAGAGATGGAAGAAAAAAGCACAACACAAACACACAAAGATTTATAGTGGTTCGGAGCAACCTACTCCTACATCTACTTCCCAAGCTTTCCTTGAGAATTCCACTATAATCTATCCTTAATTATAGTCTGTTTATTTTTCCAGGCTCACAAACAAATCTAGTTGGTTTTCACAGGAGCACCAACCAAAATCTAACACAATTAGTTTTCCGGGTTCACCAACAACCTAGTTGATTTTTCAGGATCACTAACCAAAACCTACAATATACAATTTCGAGCTTGGACGGGCCTAAATCCCAAGTTTCTTTCCCCCAAAGAAACTTGTAAAGGAATCAAAAAAATACAAGTAAAGTTTCGGCACAATATAAAAAATAGAGTATAAGCTCTTTTAAATCCTAAAGAACAAGCCAATAATGTGCTCGATTGAAGCTTGGTTTTTTTTCAAATTGTGCTTGAGAGGATGTGGAAGATGTTGGAGAAGATTGCTTTGAAGGCTCGCTGAAATCTGTGCACAACACTCCTCTCTTTTTTTTTTCTTTGGATATTCAATGTTCCTCACAAAATCTGAAAGATTCTCTCTCTAAATCCCTTATTCTCTTTCTTCTCTCTTTTTCAATTGATTCTCCATCTTTAAATATCTTTAGAGAAGGTTGGAGTAAGAGTTTTAGCCATTGGAAGCTTTGAAATAGTCGTTGGGGTCGAAAAATAGCCATTGGAAAATAATCCATTGAAGGTTGTCCACGCAGATCGAGATCTTTCAATTTTTCACAAAACCTCTCATCGGATTTCAAGACCTCTTAATTTTTAACGAGACATCTCACCAAAACTATGAGACCTCTGAAGAATTTTGCGAGACCTCTCACTCTCAGAGCATAGAAACTAAGTTTCTATCTCCTGAGACTGAGACGTTTTGAGTTCAACTCGAGACCTCTCGAGACTGTGCCAGAATACTATTTCATTATGCCAGACTACTCGAGAGCTCTCAAAAAAAATCCAAGACGTCTTAAAAAATCTAGACTTCATTTCTCTTCAATGTTTAACCTTCCAAACATGAGTTTCTTGGCCCCAAACTCTTTTAAACATAATTGCTTCCTTCAATTTTAATTTTTCTTCTTTTAATCATACTTTCTTCATATCAAGCCATCCAAATATGTGTAAATTTATCCTTTTAAGTATTTTGGCATGGCATCTTGAGAGGATTTATTCTTGAGATAAATTCTTCATTTTGGATACTTGAAAAATCCTACACATATTCTTGAAATACATGATTAGATACATAATATACTCAATATTTTGGAATCATCAAAATCAATCTCAGGGTCAACAATCTTCCCTTTTTGATGATGACAAAATCTTGAGTATATGCACAATAAAAGCAAATAATGTATTTCTATGCATTTTGCTAAAAAGTATCATGAAGTATAGATTAAACACATGAATGAGTACTTCATGAATGTTCTCAATTATTCTTTTGGTTCATTGCACATATTTTATATACTCATAAAAAAAATATTTCAATTCATATCAGTGAGTATTAAGTTTTCATTTCAAGCATCAATACAATTCGAATTGAGTTTCTTCAAGCATATACTCAACATTCCTCTCCCCCTTTTTGACAGCATCAAAAAGCTCATGGGAAAAGAAATAAGAAATAATCATCAAAATCAATAATATGATTGTATCAAAGTAAGAATTGCATTAAGTTCAGAAAATTAATTTATATGAGTCATCAAAATCAACATCAAAGCATTAAATTGAGAGATGTATTAAATTCATGAAATCAATTTAAATGAATCATCTTCCTTTTGAAAATTTATCATTTGACTCAAAATAAGTTTCAAATATTTATTTTAATTTTAAAAATTAGCTTGAATTTAAATATTATATGCTTTTCCTCTTTTTGAATGAATATGATCTTTATTCAGATTTTTAAATATGCACTTTTAAGTTTTAAGAGGAATAGAGCTTTTCAAAATATTTGAATATGAAATTAAGCATAATATATACTTTAATATTCTAACTTTTCTTTTCTTAAGAAATTTTGGTCAATTAGATTTGAAAAGGTATGTATCGAAAATGTATCGAGCAAAGTAAAATAAACAGTATCAAAGCATAAGATAGTCATATTTTCAAATTCATTGCTTTGAGTAAAATATTATTTCAAAATAAATAATTTATAAAAATTTTGTAATGCACATGAGAAATTTAGGATCAAATTTGAATTTTCAAATGGGTTTCAAAATTTATTCCTTGGAGTAAGAATATGTTTTCAAATTAGTCAAATTTTTTAATCAAATCAAGTTAGAAAATATCTCTCCCCCTATTTTTCATACTTATAGCAAGATTAATTTACTTTTCAACTTTCTTTCCTTCTTTATTTCAAATCAAGCAAATTCAACATGAATTTAACCACTAAATTTAGATTTTTAAAATTTAAAATATATTTTTAATTTTCAAAGGCCTTTTTTATTAAATGATTACTTCTTCTTTAATATTTTCTCTTCCTTACTTTAACAAATAGAGTCATTTCTTTGAAAGATTTTCTTGATACCAATTAAACTAAGTTTTAGATCAAATCATGATTTTCTTGGTTCAATACCATTTAAAGATTAATTTGTAAATTCAGCTTGATACCAATGATTTTAGTTTTGAATTAAATCAAGATGAATTGATTCAAATTAAATAGTTTAAGGATTTAGAATGATAAATCAATTTGAATTGATATCAGCAAATTAGTTAAGGCAAATCATAAAGAAATTTTCAGTCATTCTTCAAAAAGATCATTTCTTCCTTTTCATAAGAAATATCAAGCAATTAGGTTCAGAAAAGATATGTATTTTTGAATTTATTTCAAATGATATCATATCAAACATATAGCTGTGTAAAATCATATTTGAAATAAAGACATTCTTCTCTTTTTGCCAAAAGATAAATCAATCAGATACATGGCAATAGTAAGTTGTTTGATATCAAATAATTAAAACTGAAGTTCTCTATGAATATTTAGCAATTTAAAACATTCATATCCAATAAGAATCTTTTAATTTAAATTCATTAATTATAAAATTGATATGGAAAGACTTAAAATATTATGCTAAATTTTAAAATAAACCATTTCATCCATAGCATGATATATAGAGGAGAGCGTATTAATCTTTAAAATCAAAGCATTCAAATTATTGCAAGCATCAAAATCAATCATACTTATCAAAACATGAAAGGAGTTATCATATGCATACATATTAACAAATCATTAAAGTTAATACATCAAACTTTCAATTCATAGAGTATGATCATTTTAAGCAATGATAAATCATCAAAATCAATCAAACATGCTTAATAATTATGCTAATTAATAATCAAAATATATTTAGCAAATAAAGATGGCATGGTGTGAGAATAGTTTAGATTTTACCAAATAGCACCATCCATCTATTTTCATTTTCCAAGGCATCCATAAAAATTTTCTTCTTTTAGCTTCATTGGATCCTTGGTATACCTGCAAAATTACTTCATAATTTTTGGTACCCAAGCCATCTTGGGTCCATAGGAGTTAGTATTTAAGATTTCTTTTGGAACCCAAATTTGTCTAACCAAAGTATGGCCAATTCTTTTAAAATTACATTCAAAAATTTTATGGCTAGTTTTATTGCATTTAAAGCATTTAATTGACTGATTTTCAGTTGAAGCTTTTTCAAACATATTTTAACAAATTTCTATTTTCTTAAGGGATTAAAGCCAATTCCTGCCTTATCAAAAATAGCCTTTTGATTATTTAAAATTGCTTGAAGCTTTTGAGATCCAACAGTAAATTTTTCGAGCATAGGCTTCAAGTTTTCAATCCCTTTTTTTAGTTTTTCATTTTCTTCCATAAGAGATTTTTTAGATTTTGATAAAATTTTATTTTCTTCAATCAAAGTTTTTTTTTCTTCAATAATTCATTTTTTTCAATCACACTCTTATTCTTTTTTTTTCATGAAATCCTCTTTTTCAATTAAGAGTTTATTCTTATCTTTAACTAAAGATTTTTTGGATTTGAGAAGTTCTTTCTTTTCTTTAGCTAAAGCATTCTTTTCTCTTAAGATATCTTCTTTTTCATTCAATAGATTACTCTTTTCATCATCCAAAAGAAGATTAGATCTTTTAAGCTCTTTATTTTTCAGCCTTAGTTTTTTGTATTCATCCATTAAATCATTAAAGGCTTCAAACAATTCATCAAATATAAATTAAGAAGAATTTTCTGAATTTACCTCATCTTCATTGGTCATGAGGCAATGATTTGTAGCATTTTCTTCCTCTTTCTCATTTTTCATTTCCTTACTTTGCTCTCCCTTAATTGATGCATTCTTCTTCTTTTGTTTCTTCTTCTTTTTCTTCTTTTCATCCTCATGAGATATGAGGCATAGATTGGGGTGAGCTTCCTTAACTTCTTGGGAGCTTGGTTCTTCTTCTTGATTTGCTCTCCCATAAATCATTTTTAATTTCTTCCATACTTGATTCGCTGAAATACATGAAGAAATTATATTAAATATAGTTAAATCCAAAGAGCAATAAAGTATATTCATGGCTTTAGCATTTAGTTGGATTATTTCTTTATCAATAATTAATGCATTGTGTGTGTGTGGGCCATTAATAATAATATTTCATAAGTTATAGTCATGTGCTTGTATGAATTTTTTTTTTCTAGCTTTTCCAAAAAGTATAATTTGAGCCATCAAATAGTGGAGGTCGATCAATGTAGAATGGATCCTTCATTAAATAATGAGCCAAATGGGGTTGCCATGATCTTTTACTCAAGACAGTTAGGTTAATAATCAATTACAGAGCACCAGCTCTGATACCAATTATTGCCCAAAGGTAGCAACCCAAGAGGAGGGGGGGGGACGTGAATTGGGTTCTTATAAAAGCTTTGGCCAAATTTAACTCTAAGCAATTATGTGCTTTGATTTTAATCTAAGTGGTGAGGATGAGATGTATATAATATGAGCAGCAGAATTAAGATAACAAAATCAAACTATGAAAGTAAAGTAAGAATTATAAGCATGCAAAGTGTATAGAGAGATAGAAGAAAAAAGGGCAACACAAACATACAAAGATTTATAGTGGTTTGGAGCAATCCACTCCTACGTCCACTCTCCAAGCTTCTCTTGAAAATTCCACTATAATTTATCCTTGATTAAGTGTATTTATTTTTTTAGGCTCACAAACAAACCTAGTTGGTTTTCATAGGAGCACCAACCAAAATCTAACACCGTTAGTTTTTCGGATTTACTAACAATTCAGTTGATTTTTTAGGATCACCAACCAAAATCTACAATATCTAATTTCGAGCTTGGACAGGCCTAAACCCCAAGTTTATTTCTCTCAAAGAAACTTATAAAGAAATCAAAAAATACAAGTAAAGTTTCAGCATAATATAAAAAATAGAGTATAAGCTCTTTTAAATCTTAAAGAACAAGCCGATAATATGCTCGATTGAAGCTTGGCTTTTCTTCAAATTATGCTTGAGAGGATGTGAAAGATGTTGGAAAAGATTGCTTTGAAGGCTCGCTGAAATTTGTGCACAACACTCTCTTTTTTCTTTTCTTTGGATATTCAATATTCCTCACAAAATCTGAAAGATTCTCTCTCTAAATCTCTTAATCTCTTTCTTCTCTTTTTTTTAATTGATTCTCCATCTTTAAATACCTTTAGAAGAAGGTTGGAGTAAGAGTTCTAG
>QRFJ01004202.1:95266-113199 GCA_006176705.1 Cocos nucifera | reverse complement strand
CGCTTTCATGGCTCCATAACTCTCTTTAGGTTCATCATAGGATTTCTTTCCTTATGCATTATGGCCGATGTCTGATCTATCACTTTCTTGGTATTCTATAATTTCTTCACCTTTCAAACATCATCCTACCGCCAAGGACTGGTTGGTATGTATCTCCTTAGTTCGAGCAAGAAGGAGATTGCTTAAGGGCAATCCTTCCATACACAACTAGAAGGAGAAATTCTTTTTTGTTTCCTGTCCTTCCTTAGAATTAGGACTTCCTTCATGAAGAAAAATATGGGATTTGACCCACCGGGCTCCTAGGCTTGAGAAAGAAGATTGGGACTCGACCGACAAACTGAAGAACTACTGGGCTCCCTTGATTTCTGGACTCTTGGATGGTTCGACCTTATTTAACCTTGGTCAAAGTCCCCTTGATCCGATAGGTAGTCCTCCGCAACCAGTTGATCGTACATTATTTTATGTTTTCTTACTTTTAACTTCTTTTATCATAGAGATGACTCCTAAAGAGTGAAAGTGCTTGATAAAGAAAATCAAGTCCCTTAAGAGGAAGGGCAGCATTGCCGAGGAACCTTTGAAGAAGGCTCGCATTGAAGAGCCAGTCCTGGCCATGCTGATCCAGGTAGCACCCGCCCTAGAATCTCACATGGCTGCATCGAGTCCAGTCATGCTTGATGAAGTCACCCCTCTACATCTCTTGAACGGGGGGAGTCATAAAGAAGAGGAAAAAGAAGGAGAAAAACACGATCGCTAAGAAGGTTAGGATGAAGGTTGGGTGCCCTAGCGGCAAGAGCTCTAACCAGGAGCAGGATTCCTTGGACGATCGGGAGGTCATCTAGTCCCTAACAAAGGGGAGCATTCTTCCATAGATCATCGATAGGATGGTCCAAAAGGAGGATGCTGAGAGGTTCGATGAATCCTTCACTGCCTACCTTGAGGTAACAAACTTTTTTGAACTTGCTTACATATTAAATGCACTTTGAAGCTGTGACTTGGTTACCATTTTGCAATTAGGGCATTATTTGTTTGCTCACTCGAAGGCAGTGGATCACAGTCAAATCGAGGCTTTCAAAGCTCTCCAGGTGGCCTAGGTGGAGATTGAAAGGGTTTGGGCCAAGGTCGACTATTTAAGAGTGGCCTTGGAGGTTCAAACTATTGAAGTCAAGCATCTTCATGAGGTGTTGAGGAGGGAGGAGGAAGTAGTAGCAGGGTTGAAGGCCACCTTGACCCTAGCTGAGGAGAAGAAGAAGAAGATGGAAGAGGAGATCGGCATTGAAAGGGAGTGGGCCATTGACGACTTCTAGTCCTCCAAGGCCATGGAAGACATAAAAATTGCCTTCACCAAGGAGGCCTTTTTAGAGGGATTCCAGATCTGCATGAGGAGGGTAGTAGAGAATTTTTTGAATGTAGATCTCGACCTTCTAATTGACGAACCTGATGATGAAGTCGGTCCTTCCAATGCCAATGTAGAAGTTGGCATTGCCTCTCCTATTGTTGAACTTACCCCGAAAATCTTTGAACCTATTGTGACATATCCAAACCTGCTCAGGAGTCGGAGGTGATAGAAAATGCTCTGACCTCATCCACCATTGTTCCTCCCGAGGTCTAGAATTTTAAAAAGTTATACTTTTTTCTTTTTTTTTCTATGTATGCCAAATATTTTGAGAAATGAAAATGAGCTTTTTTTTCTTTATACTTGTGTTGTGGTGAGTGTTGTTCAGAATCTTTCTAGCGACAAAAGTCAAGGCTAGTCATCTCCAACTGATGCCAAGCCACCATCTTAAGGTATTCCTCTAAGACCCATAGTCAAAAGCTTAAAGAGAAAAATCCATCATCTAAAGAAGAAGTTGAAGAAGATGGAAGACGAGCTTCAGAGGTCTAGAAAAAATACTTCGGAGGCAATGATTGAGGTCACTCACCTTCGTAAGTTACACATAAAAGATTCTATGAGTTTCAACATCAAAAAAAGTAACTTCGAGAGAGAATTAGTAGAGCTTAAGAAAAGCACCAGTGACAAGTCCTGGGTATTAACTGTGAAGGTCAGCTTCCTCAAAGTTGAGCTTAAGGCGATGAAGGAGAAGATTTAGCTATTGGAGGGGAGTTCACCATGGTCTTCCGACAAGGCTCGGTATGAATAGGATTGATCTAAGAGGCTTTCTGCACTCCAAAAGTACTTGCATGATGCCGAGCTCACCTATGAGACCTATCGGTTGGGTTGAAGTGGGAGAATATCTATGCTGGAGCAAAAGCTCCATGCTGCTAACAACGAGGTGGCTTGACTTTAAAAGTAGCATGCCAATAGTTATCAATCCGATACCAATAGGAAGTCAGAGGAGATTGCATTTCTGAAGAGAATCATAGGCGAACTCTCAAAATCGGTTAGGATGGAGAAGGCCAAAGTTCAGCGATTGAAGTTTTAGTTGATTTGCGAATAGCAAGCTGTCAAGGATGCAAAAGCTGAGTCAGAAGTTCTAAGGAAAAGACTACGGACATCAAAGAAAAACTATCGAAGGACTGACAGGATGTTTCGTGACAACCTGGTAAGAAGAAAAGAGCTTGAGGAAAAGATCGTTAGCCTGAAGGAATCCTTGGTGATGGCTAGTAGTCCAAAGTTTGAGGAATCTGATCCTTCTTAGAGCTTTAGCTTTTTCCTTCTTTCTATTATAACCGATCTTATTGATCCTTATTTTGTAAGCAACTATGATTTCAATGAGATGATATTTTTTCTCATTTTTGTTCCATGTGGGTTGAATGTTTGTCAATAGCTTTACTTTTTCCTCCTTTTTTTTTTGAAAACATAGTTGTTGGGGATGCTTAACCGAAGATCTTTTTCTATATCAGGATGAAGTTCTCCTCCTATTCCTGATATAGCTAGTCTCTATTCTTGTTAGGATGAGGTCCTTCTCCTATACTCAATAGGGCCATTGGGGTGCAAAAGGGGTGTTAAAAGGGCCTCTCTTCTCCTCTGTTCTTAAACAATCAGAGGTCTTCATCTTGCTCATGTTAGGACGAAGTTCTTCTCTTGTTCCTAATTGGACAGTAGGGACACAAAAAGAACCATTGAAGGGGCCTCTCTCCTCCTCCAATCTTAAATAACTAGAGATCTTTATCTTGCTCATATTAGGATGAGGTTCTCCTCCTGTTTCTAACAGGACGGTAGGGGCACAAAAGAACCATTGGAGGGGCCTCTCCTCTCCTCCGATCTTAAACAACTAAAGATCTTCGTCCGTGTCAGGATGAGATTTTTCTCCTATTTCTGATATGATTGGCCTTTACTTTGTCGCTCTGTCAGGACGAGGTCCTCCTATTCTTGACAGTATTGGCCTTTACCTTTGTTAGGATGAGGTTCTCTTTCTATCCCTAATAAGATCATAGGAGCACAAAAGGGCCATTGAAAGAGCCTCTCTCCTCTTCCTTTCTTAAACAATCGTTGGTTTTTATCTTGCTCATGTTAGGATGAGATTCTTCACCTATTCCTAATAGGATGGTAGGGGCACAAAAGAGTTGTTGGAGAGGCCTCTCCCCTCCTTCGATCTTAAACAATCGAAGGTCTTCATCCATGTCAGGATGAGGTTCTTTTTCTATTTCTGACATGATTGGCTTTTACTTTATCCCACTGTCAAGACAAAGTCCTCCTATTCCTGATGAGATTGGCCTATACTTTTATTAGGACAAGGTTCTCCTCCTATTCCTAATAGGATGATAGGAACATAAAAGGGCCGTTGGAGGGGCCTCTCCTCTCCTCTGGTCTTAAACAATTGGAGGTCTTTGCTCATATCAGGATGAGGTTCTCCTCTTGTTCCTAACATGGTTGGCCTTTAGTTTGTTACGCTGTCAGGACAAGGTCCTTCTCCTATTCCTAATGGGATTGGTCTTTATCTTTGTTAGGATGAGGTTCTCCTCCTATTCCTAACAAGATCATAGGGACACAAAAGGATCATTAAAAGAATCTCTCCCCTCCTCCTATCTTAAACAATCGGAGGTCTTTATCTTACTTATATTAGGATAAGGTTCTCCTCCTATTTTTAACTAGACGGTAGGGGCACAAATGGGTCATTGGAGGGGTCTCTTCCCTCCTTCGATCTTAAACAACTAGAGGTCTTCATCCATGTCAGAAAGAGGTTCTCCTCCTATTCCTGACATGGTTCATTTTTGATTATTTTGGGGGGTCATTTCCTATCATCACAAATTTACATGGAGAATGAAGATATTAAAATATGGAAGCTTTATTTGAAATGAAGTTATTGGTAGTACATTCATAAATTCTTTGAATTCCACGGGCGTGGGAGATCTGCCCCTCCAAGCTCCTTCAAGTAATAAGTTTTGGACCAGACGATCTCCTTGATTTCATATGAGCCTTTCCAATTTGGGGCAAGCTTTTCTTGGTTCTAAGGTTGTGAAATAGCTACCCGTTGGAGTACTAAGTCCCCCACTTTGAATACTTTGCTTCTGACTCTGGAGTTGTAATAGCGAGCTACTTTCCGCTTGTAGGCCGCCATCTGGAGTTGAGCTTCTTTCCATTTTTCCTCCAACAAGTTGAGATTAGTCTTGAGATCTTGCGAGTTGCATTGCTCATTAAAAGCCACAACCCATGTCGATCGAAGTTTGAGTTCTATTGGGATGACCGCTTCTATTCCGAATGCCAAGGCAAATGGAGTTTCCCCAATCGACAGTCTTTGGATAGTTCGGTATGCCTAGAGCACATGATAGAGTTCATCTACCTAAGTTTTCTTTGCCCTTTCAAGTCTTGCTTTGATACCTTGCAACAGGGTTTGGTTGGTTACCTTCATCTTGCCATTTGCCTGTGGATGGGCCACCGATGTAAAACTATGGGAGATATTTAAGTCTTCATAGAACTTGACAAATTTTGTACCAACAAACTGCCATCCATTATCTATTATAAGAGTTTGATGTAGGCCGAATTTGTAAACAATTGACTTCCAGACGAAGTCTTGAACTTTCACTTCAGTAATTTTTGCTAGAGGTTCGACTTCAACCCACTTTATGAAGTAATCAATTAACACCAATAGAAACTTTCGCTATCTAGATGCCATAGGAAAGGGTCTAAGTATGTTCATTTTCCATTGTATGAACGACCATGGGGCACTTAGGGGGGTAAGCTCAGAAGTTGGCTGTCTTTGAATATTTGTATTTCTTGGACATCGATCATATTTTCTGACATATTCTATGAAATCATGGTACATTGTCGACCAATAGTAGTCCTATCGAAGTAGTTTGTGAGATAGGAATCTAGCCCCTGGATGACTTTCGTAGATTCTGTAATGCACTTTCCATAATGCAAAATCAATCTTAAAAGGTCAAAGACATCTTAAGAGTGGCAAAGAATACAATCTTTTATATAATTTTTCCTCATATAGAACATACCGGGAGGCCTGGTTTCTTAATTTCTAAGCTTCTTTCGGATCATGAGGGAGAACCCCATCCTTGAGATTGCAACTAGCGGGTCGATCTAGTTGGGCTCATGGTTGACCTGCATCATAGATTGTTGCTCCTACGAGCTTAGGTGTTTCAAAACTTCAAAAAAGACTTTCTTTGGTAGTTCGCTTGAAGTGAGTGTGGCTAATTTGGAGAGAAGGTTGGCTATAGTATTTTTTGCTCTTGAAATTTGTCAAATATTAAAGCTGTTGAAGGCCAGGGTTAGACTTCTTATTTTTTTCAAGTATTTCATCATAATTTCCTTCCGAGCTTCATAATTACCACTGACTTGCTCCATGACCAGTTGAGAGTCACTATAGACTTGGAGTCGATCTGCTTCTAGTTCTTTAGCTATCTTCAATCCTGCAATCAGGACTTCATATTCTACCCCATTATTTATCATGGGGAATTTGAAATGCAGTGCATTTTCTATAATAATTTCTTCTGGGTTGACTAAAATTAGACCCACACCAGCACCAAAAGCATTAGATGAACCATCCACATATAGAGCCTAGAAGCCTTCAGGGAGGTCTGTTCTTTCATCGGGAGAGCTCGACTGTAGCCATGGTGTGATGTCCTCCTTCTGCTCAAATTCAACTTCATTTGAAATGGTGCATTCCACTATAAAATGTACAAATATCTAGGCTTTAATAGATGGTCGAGGTAAAAGGTTGATGTCAAACTTTGTAAGCTCAATTGCCCATTTCACTATTCTTCCAAAGGCATCTATCTGATGAAGAACTGCCTTGATTGACTGATCAGCTTATAGTATGCCCCTAGAAATAAGGTCAAAATCTTTGTACTATAATCAGTAGAGCATAAGTTAGTTTTTCTAACTCAGCATCCCTCAAGACTTGGCATCCCTCAAGACTCGGCTTATATAGTAAATCAGCTACTGCACTTTCGCCTCTTCTTTAACTAAGACCGCCGCAAGGGCCACTAAGAAGACTGCCAAGTACAAAAATAGTTCTTCTCCAAGTTCGGGTTTTGCCAGCAGGAGAGGTGAACCGAGGTAGTTCTTTAATTTTTCAAATGCCTATTGACATTTAGTGGTCCAGCAGAAGTTCTTTGATTGCTTGAGCACTTGGAAGAAGAGCATACATCACTCAACGGACTTTGAAACAAAGCAATTCAGGGCTGCCACCTTTAATGTTAAGCACTAAACTTTTCTTATTGATTTTGATGCAGTCATTTCTTGGATGGTTCTAATCTTTTCTGGATTTACTTTGATTCCGTATCTTGATACCAAAAATCCTAGAAACTTTTTCGAGGTTACGCCAAAGGTAAACTTGGTTGGGTTTAGCTTCATCTTATACTTTCGAAAAGTGCTAAAAGTCTCTTCAAGGGTGGCAATATGATTGGTTGAAGATATACTCTTTACAAGCATGTCGTCTATGTAGACTTTCATGTTGGGGCCTATCTGCTCTTTGAAGATCTTATTCACTCGATGCTAGTAGGTTGCTCCTGCATTCTTAAGCCCAAAAGACATAACCCTGTAACAATAAAGACCACCGTCAGTAATAAAAATAGTCTTCTCCTCATCTTCTGATGCCATCCAGATTAGGTTATAGCTAGAGAAGGCATCCATGAAAGTGAGGAGCTCATAGTCTGAAGTTGCATCCATCAGTTGATCAACTCTGGATAGGGGGTAACTATCTTTTGGGCAAGCTTTATTCAACTTTTTGAAGTCTATGCACATTCTTCACTTACCGTTTGCCTTCTTAACAAGGACTACATTAGAAACCCAGTTCGGATAGAAGACTTCTCGAATGAATCTGGTCTTGAGGAGCTTATCAACTTCTTCTACAATTGCCTTCTATCTCTTTGCAGTATAGCTGCGCATCTTTTCTTTCATCGATCGATGTTTAGGATCAACAGCCAAATGATGCTCTATAATTTTGGTATCAATTTCGGGCATGTTTGTGGAGACCCAAGCAAAATCATTTGCATTTCTCCATAGGAATTCGACAAGTTGCTCTCATACCTCTTCTCCTAGATTGGAGCCGATCTGCATCGTGTGCTTTTTATTTCCAACATTCAAAGGAACCAAGACAAGATCTTCCATGGTTCTCCCCATTCTTTAGTAAGGTCATCCCGGACATCCAGATCATCAATTGGATAAGGATTTGATTGTTCACCTCTTTGCAAAGTGATTGAGTAGTAATATCTTGCCAAAGCTTGATCTTCTCTGACCTCTTTGATTCCGTAGCTCGTTGGAAACTTCATCTTCAAATAGTAGGTCGACACTACTGTCTGATGTATATTTAGACTAGGTCGGCCAAGAATTGCATTGTAAGCAAATGGAGCTCTTACTACCAAAAAATCCACTTATGCCCTAGACTGTCTCGGATATTGTCCTGTAGCCATAGTTAATGTTATTATTTTTTCAACTAGCACAGCATCACCAGTGAAGCCCAGCAATGGGATACTCACTAGTCTGAATTGGTTATTAGGTATAAACATTTTAGAGAAAGCATCATAAAATAAGACATCGACCGAACTTTCATTATCAATAAGAATGCGACGAACATCATAGTCTGCAATATTTAAAGTTATTACAACCATGTCATTGTGAGAGAATTGAACTTCCTGCGCATCTTCTTCAGTAAAAGCGATGGGTTCTTCAATTCTCCATCTTTTAGCCGACTCCTTAGATCCACTAGCCTCCTCCCACCGAAGTCTCCTAGAGATAGTATTTATGATGCCCAATGGGGGTTGATCTCTTTGCTGCTCCTCCCTCCTTGGTGGTTCTGGTTGTGGCAGCACCCTCAGCCATTCTTTCCTTACCTCAAGTTGACATCGCAGAAATCAGCCAAGTCAGCCTCGCCTGATAAGCTCTTCAATCTCATTTTGGAGCTGAATGCATTCTTCGATATCATGACAATGGTCACTATGGTAGAGACAATACTTGTTAGGATTGTGCTTGCCAAGATGAGTCCACATCCTCTCAGGCCTCGGTAGCTACTCCTTAATCTTCATTAGTACATGAGTTTTTGGAGCATTGATGGGAAAATTGTTGTGGAATCTTTTGGAGGGAGAGTTTCGCCGTGCCCTTTGGTCGGAACTCTTCTGTTGATGAGCTCAGGGAGGAGTCCGGGCTCGTCTGTGCTTAGGAGGGGTCTGGGAGCATGGTCGAGCTTCACTCGACTTTTCTTCTGGTGTGGGCTTACTAGATTCACCCACCTACCACTCTCTTATGGCTTCATCATCCTTGGCCTTGAGGGCCTCTTCCGCCTGGGCATAACCATCAGCCCGAGCCAACATATCAGCAAAATTCTTAGGATACTTTAGTTGAAGGAAAATCCTAATTTTTCGGTCCAGGTTCGTTCAGATCTGATCAGATCAAGAGATATATTTCAAAATTTTTTTCTTTGATCTATATCAGATCTGGGATGTTTCAGATTCTAATTAATATTATTTTAATAAATAAAATAAATAAGGATAAATTAAATCAAACTTAATTTACCTAATTTGGGTAATCCTATTACCCTGTTGATGATCCTGTATGCAGCGGAAGGTTCTGGATCTAGCCACGCAAGCGCCTGGCCTCTACCGGTATCCACTCAGGTTGGATCTGGAGATCCTCTTCTTCTCTATCACATCTCCAAAAATTAGATCTGGATCTGATCTGGAGGATCTTCAAAACTCCTTTTGAAGATCAGCAGTCGTCCTTTGCAGCAGCGCAGCCTTCTTGCTTTTGATCGCCTTTCTCTTGCTTGAATCGCACCAACAAAAATCCAAAACTCCTTTTGGACGTGGAGAGCAAGGGGAGAAGGTGGTTTGGCATGGAGAAGGAGGGGAGAGGCAGCCTTGGGGCGTATGGAAACTCTTAGCTTCAATCTCATATTAATCTGAGTTGGGTACAGGGTCTTATTTATAGACTAGCTGTGATCCAACTCCTCTTCTTCCCAACCAATCACAACCCTTTGTGAAATCAGATCTAAATCTGATTGGTGGGAATAGAGTCCCCTGGATTCCTCCTTAGAGGGTGCCTAAGACCAGTCAAAGTTGGTTCTTAGAAGAACTCTAATTGGAATCCAAAAAGGAGATGGAGTCCTTGTCCAACAAGGACTCCTAGGCGCCTCCAACTTGGGCACACGCCTAGGGTGGCGTGCGCCCTTCTCCTTGCCAGGTTCTGGTAGGGGGACAGGCCCCCACCAGCTCTCCAATAGGTGCATGACATGTGGTCAAAAGTCAAAGTGTCAATGGTCAACGTTTGACCAGTCAAAGGTAGACTTTTGACCAAAGTCAAAGAACAAGAAATGGCAGGTGACCAAAAATGGCAGGTAATGTCTTACAAAATAAGACAACCTTTTCTGACTTGGACAACCTCCAGTCAGACCATATGAAGGCCTCTGATTGAGCACAAACTCCTTTGGCTCAGACAGGACAACTTATTTATGATAGCAAAAGAAGAACGTTAGGTTCAATCGAGTGCTAGCACGATTTTCCTTGAACCTAATTGAATCTCATTCAGATCAATTGAACTAGATCAGTTCAATTGATGATCACCAGATTCAAACCCTTGTTTGTGTGACCCAGTTAGGTTCAGTTCTGTATGGTAATGGGATATGTCATGATCTCTATCATCGACATCATCGAAACTCCTTTCGATGGATCAGAACTCTTCTGATTCGAACAGCTAGAATGATCGATCATCTAAATCATTCTAATTGCTCCCAAAATCCACCAGTGACACCTAGCAGTATATGGTGGCAACCCATCAGAGCTGAATGCGAACCTCTTGGTGCAGCTACCTGTGTGATTAAGTTCTTCTATCTTGAGCCCCGATCAGATTAGGGTTAAGGTGAAACTCGTCAAACCCTAGTCTCTGTCATATGATGTAATCATTCGATTCGAGTCCAATGTGAAAATCTAAATAGAAACTCTTTCTATTATTTCACTCTGCCATGGCCATGGGCTTCTGGACTTGATTCTCATGATTATCATAGGGCTGCTCCTCTACCACCGAGGTAGATAGATTCCATCTTGATGCCATCCAGTTCCTACAATGAACATGCTATAGCCAACATACACCTCAGGGTTCCATATGGCTAGGAGACCGAGTAATGGTGTAGTCAAACTATAACACCCTCAAGGTGAACTGCCGATGCACCTCAGGTCAAAGAACCAGACACACTACTGCAGCATCGAGTCAGTCATTGACGAGAAGGTAGACTCCCTAATGACTACTCGAGGTGGTCACGCTCAGTGCCCTCGTTCTCTAACGAGTACCTGTACTCTCGCTCCGGTGTCTCCACACCGTAGACTCAAGACTCATCTACTAAAGAGAAGCGATTGTACACCAACCTTCCGGATCAATCACCATCCTCGTGATGATCCTATGGTCGGAGCAATTTTATGAGTTAATAATGATTATTCATGTCTTAAATTTTCAACTCTTGAAAATATGAATTATCATTACCATTAACTCAAAGGATGTATCACAGACACTAAATACACATATGTGATAGAAAATAACCCATTTATTGATTTTAGTCAAAATTATAATTTTGCCCCTAGAAGTGTATTACAAGTGTCAGCCAATTCTGGCTTCTAGGGCACATATATCTAACAATCTCCCACTTGTCCTAAAGCCAATTGGCTACAAGTCTAAGTCCCATCTTCTCAAGGTGGGCTTCGAACTTCTGCTGGCCCAACGGCTTTGTAAGTGGGTCTGCCACATTATCTGTGGAGTCGACTCTCTTGACCTCGACGTAACCCTTCTCGAGGTAATCGTGGATGAGGTGGTATCACCATGGCTTTGCTTGGAACTCTTCATTACAGCTTCTTGACAGCACCACCATTGCACACAAACAGACTGCCAGATGTCGACTTTCGATCATCTATATCAGACATGAAATCTGAGTCTGTGTATCCCTGGACTTGGAGTTCTCCATTACCAAAGACCAACATCATATCCTTAGTTCTTCTCAAGTACTTAAGGATACATTTCACAGAAGTCCAGTGTTCTTCACCTGGATTTGACTGATATCTGCTTGTGACACTCACAGCATGGGCTATATCAGGTCGTGTACATAGCATGGCATACATGAGGCTCCCTATTGCAGAAGCATAAGGGATCTTGCTCATGCGTTCTATTTCCTCAGGTGTGCTAGGGCACATCTTCTTGGAAAGATGAATACCATGTCTGAAGGGTATTAATCCCCTCTTAGAGTTTTCCATACTAAACCTCTTTAGTACTTCCTCTATGTACATCTTCTGTGAAAGTCCTAGCATCCTATTCGGTCTATCCCTATAGACCTTAATTCCTAGAATAAAGGATGCTTCACCTAGGTCTTTCATGGAGAATTCCTTGGACAACCATATTTTGACTGTCGTCAACATGGGAATATCATTCCCAATAAGGAGGATGTCATCCACGTACAATACGAGGAAGACAACAGCGCTCCCACTGACCTTTTTGAAAACACATGGTTCCTCTTCATTTTTGATGAAACCAAACTTTTTGATCACATCATTGAAACGAGTGTTCCAGCTCCGAGATGCTTGCTTAAGTCCATATATGGACCTTTGCAGCTTGCAAACCTTGTGATCAGTATCACTGGATGTGAAACCTAGCGGCTGTTCCATATAGATATCTTCCTCAAGATATCCATTTAGGAATGCCGTTTTCACGTCCATTTGCCATATTTCATAATCGAAATAGGCTGCAACGGCAAGCAATGTGCGGATGGATTTTAGCATAGCCACTGGGGAAAAGGTATCCTGATAGTCAATGCCTTCGCGTTGACTATAACCTTTTGCCACTAGTCTAGCCTTGAATGTCTCCACATTCCCATCTGCACCAATCTTTCTCTTGAAGATCCATTTACACCCAATAGGTACTATACCTTCTGGTGGATCTACCAAGGTCCAGACTTGGTTTGAGTGCATCGAGTCAATTTCTGACTGCATTGCCTCTAGCCATTTCTCGGAGTCGATATCTGATATCGCCTCGTTGTAGGTTTTGGGATCATCACCATGAGCACCATTACCTACGAGGAACATTTCCTCTACTTCCTCTGAAATAATACCTAAGTATCTTTCAGGGGGATGGGAAAACTCTTTCCGATCTACGAGGTGGAGGAGGTAGTGTTCTTATTGGCTCAAACCTGATTTGGTTCCAATTGGTCCTTAGCTCGTTCCACTTGTGAGACTTTCTCATCAAGCTTGATCTATTTTCCAATGCCGCTGTCTTGAATAAACTATTTTTCAAGAAAGATGGCATGTCGACTCACAATCACATTGTGGTCTTCTGGAATGTAGAAATAGTATCCTAATGACTCTTTAGGATATCCTATGAATCGAGCTCTAAAGGACCTAAACTCTAACTTGTCCGCTTGTTGTCTTTTGACATGAGCCGGACAACCCCAAATTCTGAGATGACTCAGACTTGGTTTCTTACCGTGCCATATCTCATACGGTGTGGTAGGAACGGTTTTAGAGGGAACCCTATTCAGTAGATAGATTGAAGTTAACAATGAGTGTCCCCAAAGAAAATCAGGGAGGTCTGTGAAGCTCATCATGGATCGAACCATATCCAATAGAGTCCGATTTCTCCATTCTGAAACCCCGTTGAGTTGAGGTGTTCCTGGTGGAGTCCATTGAGAGACTATGCCATTTTTCCTTTAGATAGTCTAGGAATTCCGGCTAAGGTATTCACCTCCTCGATCTGATCGAAGAACCTTAATGGGTTTTTCCTGTTTGTTTTTCTACTTCATGTCTGAATTCTTTGAACTTTTCAAAAGCTTCAGACTTGTGTCTCATAAGATACACATACCCATACCTAGACAGATCATCGGTAAAGGTAATGAAGTAGACAAAATTGCCTCTAGCCGGCACATCAAATGGGCCGCACACATCAGTATGTACTAGGGCAAGGAGATCTGTGGCCCTTTCCCCATGTCCTAACAAAAGGGAGTTTAGTCATTTTGCCTTGAAGACAAGATTCACAAGTTGGATATGACTCGGAAAGTCAATGGACTCAATAGCCCATTTTTCTCCAATTTGTTGATCCTATCTTCTGCTATATGACCTAATCTCAGGTGCCATAGATATCTGTCGTTTGGACTATCCCTAGGTCGTTTGGCATTCACGTTTTGCTCGATAGTTAGAAATAGGTACATCAATATGTAGCTGATAAAGACCATTAATAAGGAAACCATTTGCAATTTTATTTCTTTCATAAAGAATGTTACAATGGTCCTTAAAGAAGGTGATCACATAACCTTCTTGTGCTAAGCATGAAACAGAAATCAAATTCCTGCTAGCTGCAGGCACAAAATAACAGTCTTTCAAAACTAAGTCTAAACCAGATGGTAATCGAAGAGGGTATGTTCCCACGGCTACTGCAGCAACTCTTGCTCCATTACCGATGCGTAGGATCATGTCTCCATCCCTCAGCCTCCTGCTATCCTCAAGACCCTGCATGAAAGTGCACAGATGAGCACTAGAACCAGAGTCAAGCACCCAACTGGATGCAGAAGAAACCGTAAGGTTAGACTCAATAACGAGCATACCTCCAGAAGGACCTTCCTTCTTGTTCTTCAGGGTGGCCAGGTAAGTAGGGCAGTTCCGCTTCCAATGGCCGTCGCTGTTGCAATGGAAACACTTTCCTTTGACATCGGCCTTCTTCTTCGGCTCTGCCTTCTTCTTCTTTGATCCTTCCACCTTTTGCTTTTTCACAGACTTCTTTTTCTTTCCATAAGACTTTCTTTTGGAAGAAGTCCGTTCCATAGCAAGAACTGAGCCTTTAGAACCTTTCATAGAAAGCTCAGCGGTAACCAGCATATTCATTAATTCGGCCAAGGAATTCTGAAGTTTATGCATGTGGTAATTCATGATGAATTGCCCATATGCATCAGTCAAGGATTGCAGAATAATATCGTTCTGCAGGTCCAAGTCCAACTTCACACCGAGCTTCTCAAGCTCTTCCATGTCCTTGATCATTGTCAGACAGTGATCTTGGACTGACTGCCCATCACGCATCTTAGCCTTAAAAAGTCATTTCGTGACTTGATATTTGGCTGCGCGACTCTGTTCACCAAACATCTCCTGCAGGTGAGCCAACATTTGGCGAGCAGTCCCGATATCCTCATGTTGGCGCTGGAGCTCATCAGACATCGAGCCCAACATGTAATATCTGGCCTTATTATCTTCGTCTATCCATTTTTTCCAGAGACGCTCTCTGTTCAACAGATGGACGGGCTGGTAAGGTGGGAGGGTCCTGGTCCAAAACATGGGTTAACTTCTCAGAACCCAAAATAATTTTGTAGTTCCTGAGCCAATCTTTATAATTGGGTCCGGTCAGTCTATGTGTGTCCAGGATACGTGCCAATGGGTTGGACGCAGACATTTTTCCTGTAGAGAGTCAAAGATTCTAGTTAGATACTTGTAATTTTGACTTGACCAATTTATTTAGGGATTTTATTTTTAAACAAATTAGCTCCCACTATTTTCTCGGATCCCTACACTCCCTCTGTAGAGATGCAAAAATCTCCACGATTAATGATTTCTAGTGGGTGGTGCGGTCTCACCAACTGACTCATCACCTCACCTAACAGTTATTGGTGATGGGTTAGCCAATGAGTGAACAACTCTTGTTCAATGATTCTCTAATCATGGTGCACCCAAACTTGGTCTCTAATTCATGAATCTCACCGTATCCGAAATATTGATCCACTCCTTAGTTAAGTCAGACCCACCATTTGCATAGACTGGGTTCCTAATTGAGTCTCTCACCGTATCCAAAATATTGAGCCCAACTCATCCTCCAGCCCATAGCATCCAATGCCTAATAGACATGGTTGCATCTTCCCGGTGCAACTGAGCCACTGTATCCAGCCGAGAACAATCAACCCCGGGAAGGGCCCGCACATCTACAATGGTGGAAGACCTCAGACTTAATCTTTTCTTAGGGAGAATTGATTCAGGTCTCATTAAACTAGACTTGGCTTAGTCATAACAATTATGACTAACCTAGTGGCATGGGTTAGCTCGGATTATTGACCACCTCAGATCAGAACTGTGTCAACAGATATGGCCAGGTAAGTGAGATCCGGTGGAAGGAATATGCCATTAACTCGTACAAGAATGCATTCAGGTCGAGTAGCTTCCAATTAAAAACCAGTCGGTCGTATGTGCCAAACTTACCTTAGACACCAAATTGTTGAGTCCAGAACCAATTGGGTTAGCCTACAATCCAGACTCTAACCTCTGAGCCTAATTAGGTCTTGCTTGATCGTGACTCGATCTTGACCCAGACTTAATCCTATTAGGCTGGTCAATTTAAGCATTGTTGATCCCATCTAACCAACTCTTGATTCGGTTTGATCAACCGCTTAGACCTAATTGAGCTACCCAAGCCCGAACCCAGTATTATGAATATGTCTTAGATCTGAAAATTCTCAATTTTAGACCTAATTAATATTTCATAAACTTAATTCTTAATTAAGTAGGGTTCATAAACAAAATATGCACAATAAATCCTAGGGTTTCAGGATCTAGGGTTTTGCAGAAAGTAAGTTTTGGGTTTCTGATTAAGGACGAACACGCAGCACCCCTACACATCATAAGAACACCCCATCGAATGGGAAGAGAGGGCCTTTAAACCCTTCTTCGTTCTTATGACCGGACGGCCAAGAGGAACGCCTTAATCAGGAACATTCAATACTATAAAACAGTATCAGATCTATATCATATATCTCATATACAAAGTAGATCTAATCATGGCATATTTTGCATACATCTCATGTATCGAATCATGCATATTTTCAGATCTAAATTATCTCATAATAATCTAAAAATTAGATTTAAATTGATCTTATCAAAATAAATCCTAATCTAGACAACTATGTAGAACTATTCTACAACTAGTCTAGACATGCATCAATCACATCTCATATGATGTTTAAAATTAAATAATTTTATTTGCTATTTTTTAGATGTTATTATAACCATTATAATATCAAAAAATAGTAAATAAATGGATCTAAAATATGGGTTAATCAAATTAAATTGAAAACATGCAAGACTATTCTATAGAACTATTCTATTCTAGAACTAGTCATGCATATCTTCTAATCTTAGATCCTAATCATTTAATTTTAATTTTTTCTGATTTCAGATCTGATCACATCTCATGTGACATCTAAAATCAATTATTTTTTAATTAAAATAAATTTAAAATTAGATCTAAATATTTTTAGAACCATGGCTCTGATACCAGTTGAAGGAAAATCCTGATTTTTCGGTCCAGGTTCGTTCAGATCTGATCAGATCAAGAGATATATTTCAAAAATTTTTTCTTTGATCTATATCAGATCTTGATATTTTAGATCTGATTCTTATTATTTTAATAAATAAAATAAATAAGATAAATTAAATCAAATTTAATTTACCTGATTTGGGTAATCCTATTACCCTGTTGATGATCCTGTATGCAGCGGAAGGTTCTGGATCTAGCCACGCAAGCGCCTGGCCTCTACCGGTATCCACTCGGGCTGGATCTGGAGATCCTCTTCTTCTCTATCACATCTCCAAAAATTAGATCTGGATCTGATCTGGAGGATCTTCAAAACTCCTTTTGAAGATCAGCAGTCGTCCTTTGCAGCAGCGCAGCCTTCTTGCTTTTGATCGCCTTTCTCTTGCTCGAATCATACTAACAAAAATCCAAAACTCCTTTTGGACGTGGAGAGCAAGGGGAGAAGGTGGTTTGGCATGGAGAAGGAGGGGAGAGGCAGCCTTGGGGCATATGGAAACTCTTATCTTCAATCTCATATTAATCTGAGTTGGGTACAGGGTCTTATTTATAGACTAGCTGTGATCCAACTCCTCTTCTTCCCAACCAATCACAACCCTTTGTGAAATCAGATCTAAATCTGATTGGTGGGAATAGAGTCCCCTGGATTCCTCCTTAGAGGGTGCCTAAGACCAGTCAAAGTTGGTTCTTAGAAGAACTCTAATTGGAATCCAAAAAGGAGATGGAGTCCTTGTCCAACAAGGACTCCTAGGCGCCTCCAACTTGGGCACACGCCTAGGGTGGCGTGCGCCCTTCCTCCTTGCCAGGTTCTGGCAGGGGGACAGGCCCCCACCAGCTCTCCAATAGGTGCATGACATGTGGTCAAAAGTCAAAGTGTCAATGGTCAACGTTTGACCAGTCAAAGGTAGACTTTTGACCAAAGTCAAAGAACAAGAAATGGCAGGTGACCAAAAATGGCAGGTAATGTCTTACAAAATAAGACAACCTTTTCTGACTTGGACAACCTCCAGTCAGACCATATGAAGGCCTCTGATTGAGCACAAACTCCTTTGGCTCAGACAGGACAACTTATTTATGATAGCAAAAGAAGAACGTTAGGTTCAATCGAGTGCTAGCACGATTTCCTTGAACCTAATTGAATCTCATTCAGATCAATTGAACTAGATCAGTTCAATTGATGATCACCAGATTCAAACCCTTGTTTGTGTGACCCAGTTAGGTTCAGTTCTGTATG